>JBBJLS010075960.1:2952-27486 GCA_037577275.1 Bryconaethiops microstoma
TCCTTTCAGAACAACCTATACTTCTAAAGGAGAAAAGGCCAAGGCTTCTCCTCTGGCAATGTGGCAATGGCCGATGTCTCAGAGCTAGTACGAGGAAAATATGTCAATGAAAGTTTGCTAATGAATAATTTCCACAGAAAGATGTGATATCTGTAGACTGTTTTAATATTTTTTTTTACCACAAATCACTATCCACAGTTCCATGCTTAGGGGAATGAAACTTTGAATGAGCAACACTGAAAATCTGAAGTGGAGTCTCAGCTGCAAGCTTCAAAAATAGATGGCGTGGTTTTGTTTTGAAGCAGAGTCTAAATTGCAAACGGCTCAAGTGTGTTCTATTTTGGGTAGAAGGACATATTGCTTACAAACCCACACAAAACTGAGGCATATGTTTTGTTTCTAAGAAAAACATTTTTGGCCATTGGGAGAGACTTAAAATATAGATCTCGATTTAGAATGAGGAGATGAGCCCATCAACAGCACAATCACATGACTGTCTATTATATACTAAAGAATAAGCACACGGTTGCCCTGTTGGTTTCTGTTATTTTAAACATCTATATGCTTAAGAAATCAGCTTCAGGTTTGCCTGTTTACAGTCTATCTTATGTTTTTTTTTTTATTTTATAAAATAAAGGAGCTATAGCTAGAAGACAATGAAAACAGACTTAATTCTAATTTTATATGATATTTTGCTTTTTTCATATGCTATAATAATCATAAAATGGAACGTTAGCTACTGTTTGAGGTATGTTTATGATGATATGTTGGCGGGTTGTAAGATTTCATTATTGGTTTGCATCATTGACTTATAAAGGTATCTTGGCTTATCTACCAAGTTGGGGATATGGGAAACATAAATATAAATTTGTGACCCTCACAGTTCTGCACTTTGGGGCAGTGCTTTCTCACATTTTTAAACTAAGCTGTCGCTTTCCCTATCATGCCTCATAAAATATTCTTAACTTTGCAGACCAGCCTCTAAAAAGCGTGCGTTTTATTCCTGCCCTGAATGCCCCTGCTGCCTGTCTACTGGGGCTGGGAGGGGGCTCATTTATCAGACAGCAGGACCCTCATGGAGTCCCAACAATGCATGTATAGGCAATGGAGGAGGAGCAGACAGCATCATTTAGCACTTTATGGATCATACTTCCTTCACACTAATGCTCAGATTTATTGGCCCTGGCTAAGCAGAACTCCCCCACCCAACTGTGCTGTTGAGCACCAGTGGCTGCCCTCTGCGCCTTATTCTCTCTTTATCAGACTCCTGGCTTAGGGAGGGACTGTAAAAAAAAAGAGTGACCCCTGCTCCCAACCAACAAGGGAGAGGTGAAATTAACACAGGGAAATAATTAACCTAATCCAGGACCCGGACGGGTAGTTTACAGTCACCCAATAAAGCCAGTGGGACGTCTGGCTCCAGACAGGGGGAGAGAGGTTCCAGAGAGGTGTGCGCTACAATATTACAGTTTATCTGTTTAATGCTTGTTAATTTGAGTATTTAGTCAGCTTCCCTAATACAGTGGTTTGAGAACTGTGGAGTTTTGTTCTTTTGCGACCCTGGTTTTTTATTTTACATTGCGGTCACTACAAATGCAAAGATTGTGGCATAAGTGACCTCTTCTCATTTTTGAGTTACATAGAACTAGGGTTGTCACTACTGATTATTTTAGTTTAAGCATCCTAGGGAACCTCCAGGAAAAGAAGAGTTCTCTGAGGAACTAGTTGTCAAGATTCATTTTACAAGATGTGAAACACTAGATTTTTCATGGACCCTTTCTAAACAGTCGGGTTCTTCAAGAAAAACCTTTATTTTGGGCATTGAGGCCCACTTATACTACACTGTGAGTGAAACAAAAACACACCAAAATGTTTTTCATCACATCATCTACAAAAGTCAGCGGATATTAATAAAATTTGGTACACTGCACCCTAAATAAATTTGTGTCAAAATTTTGTGTCAAAATTTGTGTAAAATTTTACATATTTAAAACTTTGGTTGCCATGAATACATACTATCGCAGACGATAGTTTGTAAACAAGCTTGTCACTTGTAAAACTTGCTGCACAAAATGGTTTTCAGTCCAGAAGACTGAATTCTGATTAAGAACTTGGTTCAGCTGAAGGGTTACAGCAGTCGTCGACTGCTAAAAGAGCTCCCACAGAAAGGTTGGAACGAAAATGGCGTACATCTGCTTCTATGAAAGATTCAGGCCACCAGCACTGTGGATCGGCAACCAGGCAGTTGTCGCCCACGCTCTGTGCATACACCTGAGAAAACTGATGCTGTACATGATCTTGTGCTAAGCCAGGAGGGGGTGCCACAGACTCACTGAACAACTCAACAGATAGCTAGAGAAACAGGAATAAACAAAGAACGGTGGTTCAGATAATCCATGAAGACCTGAAGCTGAAGTGCCTGAAAAAGCGTTTTGCACAGCACTTAACAACAGGTAATGAAAAGTCACTCTTGAGATGGTGTGAGCAGCTGCTGGGCAAGTTTTCAGAGCACAGCATCAGCTTCATCGGGTTTACCGATGAAAAGGTTTTTACAGTGGCACCACCTATCAATGCCCAGAATGATCATCTGTACACATCATCAACAACAAAGAAGGGAGATGCTGATGCCAAGTGCCTACTGCGGGCCCGCCCTACCTTCAGCCAATCAGTTATGGTATCAGTGGTATTCTCCAAACTTGACTGCACAACATGCACAGGACACTGTTGCGCTGCTATGTTGTAAGACTCCAGAATTTATTGGACCAGACCTTTGGCTACCAAACTCACCAGACCTCAATCCAGTTGACTACAGAATCTGGGGTTTGATACAAGACCATGTCTACCAGACTCCAATACAAGACATCAAGAACCTAAAGCAGCGCCTCATCTCTGTCTGGGCTGAGCTGAAACAGAGTGTTGTCGTCAAGGCAATTGATCAGTGGCGACCAAGGCTGAGGGCTTGTGTTCGTGCCAAGGGAAAGCACTTCGAACAGCTTCTTAAATAAACCATAATACTTTTACTGAAATTACTTTTTCATAGTTTGTTGACAACTGTAAATAACTTTCAATGATACAGTGATATCATTTTATTTACATCAAAACACTAATACTTAAGTTCAGCATGATAGTGTTGAGATACTGTTTGGTTGATGTGAGTAATTAATAAAATTTTTGGGGCAAATTTATCACAGAAACTATATACCAAACATTATGTAAATTGGCAGACTTTTGTAGAAGATGGAATGAAAAACATTTTGGTTTGTTTATTTTCCACTCACAGTGTAGAACAACTGTTATTGAGCACACCAAACTAAGATAATATAATCATTGTTTACCGATCATACATATGTGACAACATCTAATGAAAATGTGTATATAGGTACTCATTGAACCTCTTGAATAAATTACTTTAAGAACTCCCAAAAAGTTATTAAAAATTTTTTAAATACTTTTCTATAAACCTCTAAAGATGCTTAAACTCTCATTTCAAAAGAGGGAATTTCCTCCAGGAACCTACAGGTAAAGCATGGTGTTTGATGGAATTGAATGAGGTATCATACTTTTTTCCAAAAATTCAGCTTGCAATCATTATGTATTGGCATGACCGCATTTAGTGCACAATTGTTCTAAAATGAGCTCATCACACAAGCATTCTACAAATTTTCATTCATGGGGGTTTTAAAAACAGCCTGATAGATAATAACCCAACAATGGACGACTCAAGTGGTCCATCACGGGATTGGAATCAATCACAGGGCCTTCTTCCCTAAACACCCCCAAGCTTAAGCTTCCAATGGCTGACAAAACATTTTGGAAGCACGGAATGTTCTCCATGTCTCATCTGATCCTGGGAATGTGATTGGATTTTCACAAATTGAGAAACTGCAAAACATGAAATGCTATTTCTTCTGATGTGCTTAGTAGGGTATTAATATTAGTACGTTATTAATATAAGTTGACTGTTCAGTGGATTTTGTGACATATCTTTGTGTTATTTAATACGGTACCAGTTGATGAACAAATTAATGACCCAACCAATTCATAGTGTACACATTCATCATACTTTGTCTTTTGGTAAACCAAGCAGCAAATCCTTTAGTCATATATCCATTTAAATAAACAATGAGATACAATCACATATCTGTATATATTTGAATATCTACTCTCACCCCTAACCCTTTGTAGTCTGGCTTCAGATCACTTTAAATAATCAGTGAGTCTCACTTAAACAATATAATAAGACAACACACAACTCAGAGTGTCCCTATTTCTTTTATGCAACAGTTTTGAAAAGTTAGCCAAGTGTTCAAGAGAGCTAAATTGACCTTAGCTCTCTCAGGGTGCTGTTACATCAGCTAACAGACTCCTACACTGGCTAGTCTTTCACTGCATCCTGGCCTTTGTCCCAATTACTCAACGTGATGCAATCCAGCATGAGTATCTGTTAGCTGTTAGTGTTCTCCTCCAAGCATGTTGTGCTATCCAATGATTTTGCAATAGCCACAGTTTAAAAAGATGTGATGGTGGACCAGGAGGAACATGCTACCCCTCACCATCCTAGATACATTGGGAATGTTAAGCATTAATAGCTTGAATGATAGCAACTGGAAATAAATCTGTTTTAATGGCATAGCTGTAGAAACTCCACTAAAATGACAGAATCATGTGTCTTTGCTCACCTGATAACCTAACGTCATAAAAAAAAAAGAAAAACACTTAACTAACCGGTGTTTCTGAGTAAAGTTGTTCTAATTTCAATGAAAGGACAGAGTTTTTCAATGGCTTGTAATGAAGAGTTTAGTGATTTAAACTCCTATTATATTATCGTAGTATGCAGCAATCAGTCCATGAAATTGTAAGAGCTATTACTGTGAAATGGCAACATCTAGGAGCAGCAGCAGCTTAGCCACAAAGCAGGGATGCCAAACTCCAGTCTTGGAGCGCTGGTGTCCAGCACAGATTGGTAGGTCCCCATTTTCAAACACGCATAAATGTGGCAATTAACATAGCCAAGCACACAAGGCTAAGAGCAATATGTGCAATGCCAGGCACTGGTTGGAGTGGTGTAAAGCATGCTACCACAGGACTCTGGAGCAGTGGAAATTAGTTTTTAGAGTGATGAGTCACGCTTTGCTATCCGGCAGTCTGAGGGACGTTCCTGGTCCAGGAGATGCTATCTACCAGAATGCATAGGGCCAACGGTAAAGTGGAGGAGGGATAATGGTCTCTTTGTCAGGGTTTGGGCTCGGCATACAGCATACAAAAATATTTTGGACAATTACAAACTTCCAAACTGGTGTGTTCCAGCAAGACCTTGCTACTGTGCACAAAGTTTGACGAGTTTGATTTGGAGAAACGCCAGCTTCTAGCATACGGCCCAATTTACTTCAAACCAACTGAACTGGATTAGGCCATCAGGGCCTTGCCCGACTTCACATATGCTCTTTTGACTGATTGGGAACATGCTAACACCGAAATGCTCCTAAATCTTGTGAAGAGCCTTTCCAGAAAAGTAGACATTAATATAGCTAAAAAGATATGAGCAATAAAAGATTTGATGGGTAGAAGGCTTTTCACATTTGCTACCTACCAGATTTCATAGGGCCAACGGTAAACTATGGGTTTTAACCAATTGTACCGTGAAACTGTGTGGTCAATCAATACCACTATTGTCTTCTCTTCTAAATGGTAGCAACAAGTAAGCATGATGACTGTATGGTTATTCTATCCTGGCTGAGCAAAGGGGCTGAGTGGGTGACAGAATCATGTTAGGCTGGTGTTTCGGTTGCTGGAGAGAATTCCTTACTAACATGCTGTACCAGAGCCGATGTGTAACATCCTTCCTCTAGGATAAATAAAACGCTCGCTGACAAGCAGCAGGAGATGAACGAATGCTTCTTGGCAAAAGGTGAATCTGCCGTGACGTTCGCCGCTCCCCCAGAGCTTGGTTCCTTGCGCCAAATGCCAGCAATAAATTCTCTGTTTGTTTTCATTAGCCTGACAGCAGGACAGTGTTGGGATTAACAAGTGTAGAGCCCAAAAGCACCCAGTCTGGAGATGGTTGTGCAACCAGGCAACTGCACTGAGAAACACACACGTGTGTGAGCACCCTACAGGCAGTCCCTCAAGTATTCCCTGGAAAGGTGCCAGAGGTACACCTCTACTCTCTGACCTGAATGTCCATGTAGACATGGTGCCAGTGCCAGACTTTGGTTTGCAAAACAAACCACAAACTGTCTACATTAGACTGGGGGTAAAATCTAGGCATGCCACATCAAGTGATACAAGTCTGGACTTTTTCCTTTGTTCCTTTGGAACACCACTGATCTTTCAAAATTTCAAAACTGTAGCAATAATTGAAAGCAAACATCTGAACCATTTAATGCTTCTAAAATCACAGAATGTTATTACAGAATGTTATTAAATAAAATGCCCATGATGATGTTGCCTAATGTAAGAGTCTTAGACTGTTTGGAGTAAGGTTTTATCCTAAAATGTTTTAAAAGCCATTCTGGGCATGCATGGTGTTTTAGCCAGAACAGTCCCTGAACTTTGTTTTTTTTCTAAATATCCCACTATTATGCCACTATCTGTGTTACACCTAAACATTCCAAAAGTATATGTATGGTTATTGATCATTGTAGATAGTAAATAAAATGCCTGTATTGGCATAAACTTCATGACCCAGGCTGCTATCAGCACCACTGTAAAAAAAATAAAATCAGTACATTTCTATGCAGTGGGCCATTTTACTCTAAATGTCTGGTTACATTTCAATGATTTAAAATTGGTAGCACTCTGTTTTAAAAATATATATAAATATGTAATGATCTCTGGTGAATAACACACATGATTACCTGGCAGAAAGGTGAAACATAATAAGTATTTAAGACATTTATCATCCAACTAGCTGGCAAAGTAAACTAAGCTTTGTAGAAACATCAAAGACAGAAGTCTTTGCATATCTGTGCTTAGAATACCAAGCTGATAGTCATTATGGCTCTTAAATATACTAGCATCTAATGCTTACAAGCAGTTTAGGTGTCACAGTACATATATGTACCTAGGGTACAGTATGCGCTGAATTGTCATGACAGAAGGTAGATAATATACTGAATTGATTTACCTCTCTAATATCCTCTTGACTCCATATTCTGCTGTCAGTTAGCAATGGATCAGGTGACCTAATGTCTCTGGCCCTTGGCCTGCAGCACAGATGCTAACATCTTCACCAGCCGGAGGGTCTGCTATTATGTTTGCATGGTGCAGACACATTTAGGCCACTGCTCAGACATCTTTTGCTAGATTTATTGGGCCAGAGGCCCTGTGAGGAGCTGCAGAGAAGCTGGGAGGCCAGCATGGGGGAAGTCAAGGGAGTGAATAGTGTGACCAGGCCACAAAGCATACCAATGCTAATATTTACAATCAAAGCATTTCCTGTCTTTTTTTATTGGCTTCACCCTTTACACTGTATTAAAACTTGTACACTGTTTGTAACCATGATAATAAATGAATGACAGAGTTTGATTGAGGAGACCCGGTTGCCGCAAGTGAGTTGTGAAGAGTGCTGTTAAGTAAAAACATATGATCCGTTATTGCAGCATTATGATAACAGATGCTATGTGCATCTGCTGACTTTTGACATTCATTCCATATGTGTTACCGTACACATGGTGGAATTTTTTATTCATATGCACTGACACCAAAAGTTCCAAAAGTTCCTGGACATCTACTACCCTGAATAGATCAGATATTTTGGATGCCTCAGAAAGTTCTCCTTACCTGGATCAGGTTGGATTAGAGTTGGAGCTGCACTCTGAAGGGTAATGTATCTCCAAGATCAGGACAGGGCACCCCTGCCTTGGAGGACCAAGTTTGGCTTCTTGCAATTAGTGGTTAAAGGACCCTGTTTGTAAATGAGATGTGCAATAACTTTTCTGAAGTTTGAAGAACTTCCACATAATCTAAAGGTTCTATACCCATTAAGGTCCCACATAACCTATATAACCCAAGAACTATTTAGGAACTTTATTTTAAAAGTGATGTTTATAGCATGCAGCCATATGAGTAAACTGGTGACTAATAAAGGCAGAGTCTGTCAGAAAATAAGACTTTCTTGGTTGGTCATCACCGCCTTGTACAGGCTACTCCTGTGACCATAAATATGACTCCTTCAAAATATATCACCAGTATATTTAGTGCATTACAGTATATTCTGAAGAAGCCATGGTTAAGAGTTACACATACAAGGTGGTGATAGTCAAGCAGGAAGGACCTCCCTAGCTTAGCCATTAACATGTGGCCTTTGACATCCCACCTCCAGCTAGGTGGAATGGAACCTTAATGGAGGCCAGACACCTAACCAGGGCAGCTGTGCAACCCATGCAGGCACCCACTCGTTTTTCCAGCCTTGTCAGTCTACCAAGGAGAAGGAGAACGGGAGAGGAAGTTTATACAGCCGATTTTGGAGGACTGCAGCAGTACAGCTATTTATACAACTAGCAATCCTTTGCTAAAATTAATAAATACGCACAATTGAAGGCATCCTGTTATTTTGTGGCCAGGACTGAGGAAGTTATTTTGTGGCGCACTGATAATTTTGGTTAGAACACCAGGCTATATATACTGTCAGCACTGCTCCCTCCCAAGTTCCAAATGAAAATCCGGTGTTTAGGAAAACAACTGTGAGGGGTAGGGTGTGGGGGGGTGTGGGGGGTTGTGGGGGGGGAGGACATTTTAGCCTCTTGACTGAGAAACACAGGGAGCACAGCTTGAGAACGGTTCCGAATCCTGTCAGAGTCATTGTCACAACTGAATGCGGGAGGATCTTTGAAAACTGATGTGGTCACTGTGCAAGTACAGCCAGGAAATAGTTTCAAGGGCACACTAATATTCCAGATGCTCTCGCGTATAAACAACTGGGGAACAGCTCTGTGGAAATTCGATTTGGAGGCTGAGCTGTGCAACAATGCTGCAATGTCTATCGCTTTAACATATCTGCCTGCCACCGGCAGTGGTCACTGAAAGTAATTATTCTGTGCCAATACAGTTCATTGAAACTTTCTACAAAACATAAATGAGTATGGCTACATTTGTTCTGGTTGAGGCAGGTGAAAGAGTGGTTAGCAATAGTTTGGTGGGAGAAACTCAAGAGTCAGCCTGTGCTCCCCTGCCAACCTCCTCCACTGGTTGTCACCTGTCTCTGAACGACCTTCAAAGCAATTTGGAGCCCTTCTCAAAGTTCATGTGTCCCAGGGGAAACTCAAGTGGCATTTCCTACCAAGGGCAGTACTATAAAACCCAAGTGAGGGCTTGAAGACACAGAATGGCTTGTATGGCTTAATGGACATTGTTTTACAACAACCCTCACCAAAGCTTTTTCTCAGCACATCTCATGATGGGATTCTCTGCCTTTAAGCATGACAGTGGGCCAAAATTTATGGACATACTAAGTTCTCTCAAGTACAATAAAAAATAATACAAATGTATAAAATTATATATAAACTTTGAACTCTTTTTCTGCTTAGATGATTTGTTGATGTTATGCTCTAAAAAGTAATGGCTCCAGAGTAACCACTTGCTTTGATATAATTTTTTAAGACAAGTCTTTAACAGTAAAAACATATGTAAAAAAATGGCCCATAGATAAACAATCAGATGAAAGGTTGAAGGAACCAAAAGCTGTTCTTCTAGAGCACTGAACTCTTTTTGGCACGTATATTTATATAGTAATATATTTTGATGGTCAGGTCAAACCTTCCATCTCCAAAACAACCATTATATCTATCTCTCTGTCTATATGTATAGATGTCCATATAGATATATAGATAGGACATATTTTCTGGAAATGTTTATTTATTTATTTGTTTGTTTTTGTTTGTTTGTTTGAAAGCAAAAGAAGAACACTAAGAATGTTACATTAAAGAAATCCATAACATTTAGCATTTGTAAATATAGAATGTTATATTATGAAGATGTTATCATGAGAGATTATGGCCCACATCCTGAGGAAATGACTTTTTGACTTCAGGTGTATGCAGGTGACTTTCTGGTTTTTTTTTTTTAGAACAACCAGCTCATGTGACCAGTAAAGAGTGAAGCAAAATACAAAAGCAACAGTCATTACCACGTTGGCATTGTAGCTCAGCAGATGTAACAAGTTAGTAATCTACAGCATTCAAGCAAAAGGGAAGGTTGGTGGCTAAACAAAAAGAGGCCCGTTCAGTTCCAGAGGTTTCTTCCATGTCACCATGTCCAGGCCTCCAGCGGAGCGAGCAGGCAGCAGGGGCCACCGTGACCCCAGCCCATTGCCGTGGAATATGAACTGGAGCCAGCTTGGCTTGTTTAAGCCTTGTTTATGGCCTCTGAAAGGCAGGAAGTGCCGCTAGGGATTCCTGTCGGACCTGTCTTGTAGTTAATTTTACAGCCACATTTTATTTACTGATGGTTATGCCGGGGCCCTTGTCATTCACAGGGGAAACAAGCGCAGTCTGAGCTTGTTACAGCCCCGCCTCTTCTTCTCTGCCTTTCCATTCCTTGAAATCTCCCGTTGTTTACTTTTGTGTCAGCATCCTCGTTCCAATTACGATGTTATCATTACTTTCAACCAGCATGCCTGGCCCACCAGCAGTTTTCCTTGGGCATCAGAACCATTTGTTTATTCCACTCATAATATAATTCCACAGAGGATGTTTTGATTTGCCACCAGGTCTGTTTCTGATTGGAGCTTGTAGTGGCAAGGAGCTAACTGAGGTCCGCTGTCCTGCATACGAGAGGCAAATCAAAAGGAGAATCATCAGTGTCATTAGGTGTTAAAAGATTAAAAAAGCATTTTGTAATTTTGATATTATTTGCTCCCCACTTGCAGCTCATTGCAGCTAGCAGAGAAACTCTTAATCCTTACCTTAATTAAGAATTAAGCTAAAGTTATTGTGAGTACAATATTGTTTCATGCAAAGAGAAACTATATTTAGATTTTTGACATTCTATGACAAGATGGCGGTGGGCTAGTTTACAGCGGGCAGCCGGGTCCAACACCCTGCTTCAGATAAGAAAAGACCAAATAACTCAAAGATGAGACGCTGCTGAAACGCAGAGATCTCAGCTTGCTACGCAGACCGGGCCCACAGACTGCGGCGTCACCTGATGCCACTGGCCGGGGGAAGAGAAAAGCAGTGTACGAGGAAGCGGAAGTGCGGCAAGCGGGCAGGGGTCCATGCTAGGCTTAAAGCTAATACTAGCTGGCCAGCAATCTCATCCATCTTCCTCGCCAAAGTTCGTTCCCTGGACTACATCCGCCTCCAGCAAACTACCCAGTGCGAGTTACAGAAACATGGCTCAGCGACAGAGCTCCAGACTCGGCTGCGCAGATTAGCAACATGTTAATGTACCGTAGAGACAGTGATGTGGCTCTTAGCACCAAAACAAGAGGAAGGGGCTGTGTGTGAACGCTGGACTATTTTAGAGCAACTGCTCACCGCTGCTGGAGTTTGTGACTGTTAGATGTAGGACAATTATATTGCAGGGAATTCACCACTATGCTCATAGTCATGGTGTACAGCCCACGCAGCATTAACGCTAACAACACACTGGCAGAAATGTACCAACCTATCAGAGAGCTCCAAAACACACATCCTGATGGACTGTTCACAGTCGCCAGAGATTTTAATCATGCAACTCTCAAGGCAATTCTCCCTAAATTTTACCAGTATGTGGACTTTCTGATGAGGGAGGCGAACGCGCTGGACTGTGTTTACACAAACATCGCTGGTGTTTTTTGCACTGAGCCCCACCCCCACCTTGGAATAAATGTCCATCATACTCATCCCAGCCTACAGACCACTCGTCAGATGTGCCAAGCCCATTCAAAAGCAGACAAAGATCTGGCCCCCAGGTGCCATCTCTGCTGTTCAGAACTGTTGACAACTGGGACATGTTCAGGGAGGCTGCAACGTACAGCAGCTCTACCGACCTTGAGGAGTACACAACATCGGTCACTGACTACATCAGCAAGTGCATCAATGATGTCAGTCTCCAAGATCCTCACCACACGCTCCAACCAAAAGCCATGGACGACTGTGTAGTTTCACCCACTGCTGAGAACCCGAGACACCGCCTTCAAATCAGGTGACAAGGCTGCCCTGAGAACAGCAAGGGCCAACCTGTATAGGGCCATCAGAGCAGTGAAGCGCACCCATGCCCAGAAAATCCTCAGCCACTTCAAGGACACTGGTGATATACGGCGCATGTGACAGGGCATCCAGGCCATCACCAACTACACGGCATCTTCACCTGCCTGTGATAGTGAGGCCTCCCTTCCAGATGCACTGAACAACTACTAGGCATGGTTTGAAGCCCAAAATAACATGGCAGTGAGGAAGTCCATCCCACCTCCCAATGACTAGATGCTCTGTCTGCTAATGGCTGATGTGAGAAAAAAACTCCACTTAGAGTCAAATTCTGGTTGCATGCTCAGAGGATGTGCAGACCAGCTGGGCCGATGTTCTCACATATCTTCAACATTTCTCTGAGCACCACTGTCATTTCAACATGCTTCAAAACCACCACCATCATCCCTGTGTCAAAGAAGTCATCAGTGTCCTGCCTCAATGACTATGGTCCTGTCACAAGGAATGCTTCGAGAGGCTCATTATGAGGCACATCAAGTCACAACTGCCCCACTCACTAGGCCCCCTGCAGTTTGCATACCGTCCCAGCTGTTTTACAGATGATGTAATCATCACCACCTATCACCTAGCCCTCACCCACCTGGACAAAAAGGACACTTACCTGAGAATGCTGTTCATAGACTTCTGTTCAGCATTCAACACCATCATTCCTCGGACTCTGATTGGGAAGCTGAGACTGCTGAGGTTAAACACGTCACTCTGCAACTGGATCCTGGACCTCCTGACTGGACACAGCCCCCCCCCAGGGCTGTTTGCTTAGCCCTCTGCTTTTCACGCTGCTGACCCATGACTGTGCACCAAGGTGTAAACATCACGGAGAACCTCACATGGACCCTCAACACTAGCTCCATCACCAAGAGACTGAGGAAAGCACACATTCCACCCTCAATCCTCTCCATGTTCCACAGAGGGACCATTGAGAGCATCCTCTGCAGCTGCATCACAGCCTGGTATGGGTATTGTAATGTTCCTGATCGCAAGACCCTACAGAGGATTGTGAGGACAGCCAAGAAGATTATTGGGGTCTCTCTCTCCTTTTTCACGGACATTTACATTGCATGCTGCATCCGCAAAGCCACTGGCATTATGGATGACCCCACTCACCCCCCACACACTCTCTTCTCCCCCCTCCCGCAGCATACGGGCCTCCACTGCCAGAATGGTGAACAGATTCTTCCCTCAAGCCATCAGACTCCTCAAACGGAACAGAAACTAAAAACTGTCCACCCAGAACACACAACTACTCAGACTTTAAATACCTGTGTAAATACACATCTATTTATTACACTGCACATTTGCTGTCCCGTTGCTGCTATATTTGCATGTCATATTCATTGCTCTTGTAACAACTTCTGCATTTTTACACACATCTCTTGCTGCTAGAATAAAGTAGCTGTCAAAATACTGTATTCATCCAATGTTGTTATGTCTTGTCTTGTCTTGTCTAATCGTATTGTTGTGCTTATGTTTCTTGCACATGTTTGTGTCCTGTCTGCGCTTGTGGTCTTGTGCTGTTCTGTTCTGTTCTGCTCTTGTGTTGCACAATGGTCCTGGAGGCACATTATCTCATTTCATTGTGCACTGTGTGTGTATGGTCGAAATGACAATAAATCCTACTTGACTTGACTTGCCTTGAAACTTGGTGAATTCAAAATATAGGTTGAATGTGAATTTTATTAATTATGTTTATTCATTTTTAATAATTTAATTATTATTAATTATTTGTTTTAATAGAAGAACAATGGCTGGGACTCCAGACTTATAAAGGACAATAACTCTCAAGACTCACATTTCTGCAATCACAGATGAAAGATTTTAAACATTAAACTTTATGTGGTCCAAACACTGTCTATGGCTTAGTGCTCTAACCTTAGTTCATAATTTGTGGAATATAGTTGCACTGTAATTTATAGCAATTCTTTGCATTTCAAGTTTTTTTTAAGTCATAAAGTCATAAAGTCATAAAGTCTCAACTTTTGGCTTTTAATGTCCCTTTTGTATTTGAAAATATATTCAGTTCCTTTAGTTTGGGAGCATAAATGGACTGCAGTTTTTATGTGCCGACTCCAGGATTTTCATTTTTTATATTTTTATATTCAAAAGTTTATTATAAGTCCAAACTAACCCCTTTCTTTGGAGAGGTAATGTAGTTTCCTTTTAAAACACTGTTAAAGTGCAAAATCGGAAGCTGAAGGACCATGTTGTGCCTTTGAGGGCACAAATACAATGTATTTTGAGCAACAAATGTACCTGGACAGTAACTTTTTTATGACAGTGTGTGGTCAGAAAATCTTTCTTATAAAGCACTCCTCTGTAAGTAATGGCTCTCAGATTGGAGGATAGCTTGGCACTATACTGTTCAACTATCAACAGAAGGGTTATTTTTTGTGGCATCCAGCAAATCAACAATCAGGTTAGAATCTTCTTCTGAGTTGCATGTATGAATCTAATTTTATTTAACCTTTTTTACACAAGTCCTTTTTTCTGCGGAGAGGGGCTGTGCTCCTCTATTCACGTGGCACCTGGCGCTATCCCAGGGTGCAATGCTTCAGGGCCATGTTTATGTGGCCAGGCAGCCCTCATGTGACAGATAAAGGCAGGCAGAGCAAACAGGAGCTGAGATAGCGTACTGATAAAGTGTTCCTGCTGCTTCCGGTGCTGCATATTTGCCATCTGAAACAAGTGGGCTATAAGTGGTGTGTGTGCATGTGTGTAGGTGGCTGGCTGAGAGAGTGAGTAGGAAGAAAATATTTTTTTGGTCTGGTCAAAACTGCAGTTAATACTGTCATTTGCTTTGCTATTAAAATGCAATTACAGAATTACGTAGTTAATTTTGAAGTTCATTACATGAAATACATTTTTATTTGAATTCTGTGAAAGGTTTCTGTGCAGAAATGCTTGAGTCAGCACCTCTAGTGCTCTGGTTGTTTTGTGGAAATGACAAAAATGTTTTTTGTTGCTATAAAATGAGACTTTCAATATTCATGATATTCAATTGTTATGATCTATTATCTACTAATCTACTTAGAAACCCAGATGTGGTACTGTTAGACAGTTTTGAATTTCCACTTTTGACAGATTTTTTTTAATATGCTTGATTTTTTAATATGCCCAATCCCTCGACCACCTTCTTAAAATGCAAAGAGAGGTTGAGTCTGTGTAAAAATACACTTACTAGACTGCTAAACTTGCTTCTGTTGTCCAACTTTGCAACAAATTATGCTGAAGTAAAAATGGGAAATACTAAGATCAGTGATGCTGAAAGCTACATTATTCAGTGAGTGCAATGAATACTAAATACTTGATGTTTTAAAGCAATAAATACTTGATTATAATACTTGACTGGATGATTATAATAGCTTTAAAATAACTTTCACTATACCATGAAATCCATAAAATCTGATTCAGAAGATTTTTCCACCTCATCCTCACTTTCAAGACAGCGGTCCTGTGACTTGAACAAATGAGCTATGAGTGAGAAGTAATTCACAGTGAATGACACCATGCTTTTGTCCCCACAGGCAATGATTACAACCTCTAAGGGTTAAAAACCTGGCTGCTGCTCGGGCCTGCCTGAACCTGAAGTACAAATATTGTCAAATACACATCAAAGAGCATGCCCCATTTCTACTCAAACTCATTGCCTAAAGAGAAGCTTTTCCACATCCAATGTGGCCATCAATCACATTACCAGCATAGACACCACTAATATTGGAGCCACTGCTTGTCCATTAAATAGGGGCAGTTAATTAAATGCTTTGGGTTGAAGTGTGGACAAAAATGCTGGCCATCCACCTGAATAAGCATTAAGAGCCAGTGTAGGGGTGAGATATAGAGCTAAGGAAAGGGGAAGAGATGGACAGACTTAGACAGAGGCCTCATTCAAGGATTGAGTTACCCCACGCAAGGGAGGGACCTGCCCTCTATCTTTCCATATTCCAAATTCTACTCTCCTTATATTTCCAGGACAGGAAAGAGAGGGGACAACAGCTGAAGCTGCTGCTAAGTACTGTCTCTCAAGCAGTTCAGAAATGCTTTATCTCCAGTTGAAACGAGGATGCAGCCAAAATAACATGTCCAATTTTCCTCTTAGCCTAAACTGGTGCTTTAACTGGTCCGGAAATTAAGCCTGAACCCGAAAATCTGACCTGACCTACTAAGTTTTGAGTCCCAACTTGTGCTGAGCCCAGCAAAAGTTTGCCCAAAGCCAATTCTAACCACATTATCAAGGTTGGAGTTTGAAACCTGAGCTCAAATAAATTTTGCCCAAAATGGACTCAGACCAGCTCATGGCCACTGAATAAAACCTGATATATCTAATGAATACAAAGAGTAGGTAAACACAGAGTTACAGCAGAAGGCATTATATTATTGAGAAATAAAACAATTACAAAAATTCTTTAATAAATTTTTTCATCAAGCAATGTTTGCAGATAACAGTTTGTCATGCAGTATAAGAGGATCTAGGAACCTGAGGCATTCTAAAGGATCATTTATGGTGCAGTTTGCAAAGTATAAAGCTATAAACTTCCTTGTGTATGCAATGCTAAACTAAAGCAATCATGTCTGGGCTGATGAACTACACATATGAATGTGAAAAACTGTAAATTTGACCTTTCTAAAATATACTTACTGAACATTAACCTTTTAGACATTATTGAGAAAGAAGTGATAAACCATTCCAGCAAATCATTTCCAATCATGCAATCTAATTCTCAGCTTGTTTGAAACTAGGTTGGGAGTTTTTTGTTTGGCTTTTTTTGTATGCAGCTCTCAGTAAAGGGGGGATTTTCATTCTTTCACATAGAACCAGCAGCACCTCCATCATCACAGCTCTCCACTCTTCCACATTCCATCCATCCTCAGCAGTGCGTGACAGCCAAGGCGTGAACACAAGGCACAAAACAACAACACGGTTGGTTTCACCGTAGAGAGAGGCAGCCTTTTGTGCTCCAGAGCACTTGCAAAGGCCGGTGGCAAGACTGAAGCTTTACAAATCCTTTTTAATGTTTAGGACCATGAATGAACTTTGGGGAAAAGATTTTGCAGATATGGTAAATGAAAACCTCAGTTGTTTTAGGCTTACAGACATTATTAATTTTTTTCCATATAGTCCATATACAGATACCAAGCTGCTAGAACAGCCTATTTTGAACCGTTTCTGTGATAGCAAAAAAACCCACTGTGTATCTATTCAGCTGACAGCTGTTTAGCTCCGCCCATTCACAATGGAGTATTTCATCACATCATATTTTGTCAGCATTTTGTGTCATTCATAATCATGGTAAAACCACCGTAATGTGCAGCTTATGGCACACTGTCCATGAAAGAAATCTTGAGGACAGGGCCAGATTTGAGCCAAGCCCAGTAAAGGTCTCAGATCAGTGTGGGAAATTGGGAATGCACAGTATGCCAGATTAGAGGAAATCTGCTGGCCCCTTCAACCATCGTCATCACTTTTCCCCAGAAGAAATGGGGAATTTTGCAGGAGCAGGCTGCATACCCTTTAGAAGAGCATGAACACACAATTAATTCTAAAAGTGAACTAAATGACCAACTTGACCTTTACCGTATTTATCAGACGCTTTTGTCCGAAGCGACTTCCATTCCAAAACTACAGGGGACAGTCTCCCTGGAGCAACTGGGGGTTAAGGGTCTTAATCAGGGATCCAGTGGTGGTTTGCTGAAGGAAGGATTTGAACCATGACCTCTTGTTCCAGAGGCAAGTATCCTACCCACTAGACCACCACCACCCCACACGTTAAGGAGTCCCACTCATTAGTAACACAGACCTCACTGTTGCAGACAAAATGTATTCCATCCATAATGACCTCAATCACTATTCCTCTGTAAGACTGGAATGTACATCTCAATATATTTCATTCATGTAGCATTAAAAATTGTCAATACATTTGTTTTTCGGATCCCTTGTAAGGTGAACACACAGATTGGGAATGTCACGGTGTTGGCAGGAAGCACCAACAATACAGCCTGGACTGAAGGGGTTAAATGTGACATTCATTTTTGCTCAGGGGAGAAAAAGGGGGAGAGGAGTAAAGCAGGGTTGGAGGGAAGGGAAGGCAAAAAAAGACAAAGAAGTAGGCACAGCCCAGCCACCTGCCACATTCCCCGACAAGTATCGAGCCAGCGGAAGGAGCCATTTCTGCAGGAAGCCACGGCGGCTCAGGAGACTCTTAAACCCATTACAGCGGCCAGAGCCAGCACGCTTGACTAGAGCGTTTCAAACAGGAAGGAGCTTCAGCCTTAGCCCACTGCGGGGAAGGGGGAGAGAGAGAGAGAGAGGGAGAGAGAGAGAGGGAGAGAGAGAGTGAGTTGAATGGATTAAATAACAAGCATTACCACTAGCAGCAGGCTTCCTTACACCTGACTTCACCAAGAGATAGCAGTCAGAACTTCAAGCGGAAACCATTCACTGACTGGATGGAGAGTGAGAGACTATGAGAGAAGGGGTGGGGGTGGGGAAGGGGGCTGTGTGGCTAGCAAAACGTGTAGGCGGAATGCTAAAATGAACACAGCCACTGTAAATGGTTTTGGGTTTGGAAGGGTGCCAGCTCATGCATTTTACACTCTATTACTCCGACCCAGTTTCTCCAAACACATTCCAGCCCATTCAGGTGCCAGCAGGACTTTTTCTAAGCATTTTGGAGGGGAGTGATATTACTTTGCTTGTAAAAATGACATGCAACTTCATTAATGGTGATTTGGAGAAAGGATGATATCTGCGAAGGTAGACACAATAACAATTACGGATTATATACAGTGGAAATGGATTTAAATAAACAATAGAAGTGATTAAATAAATACAATTACAATCATGTGTTTTTTATTGCTCTGACATTAAAATTAATTAATATTGGTCCAGAGGCCCAAAGCGCCCTTGTATACCACTTGGAATGTGTATTTAGCATATTGAAGAGATCGTGTTAGTGAAGCCGTGCTGAAAGGCAAAATCTTGAGGTGGCTCATGGAAAAACAGGGCTTTGCATGGTGCACGCTCAGGGCGACCGCAGGCAGCTCGTGTCCAGCTGAGGCCCACACAGTGGGACCTGTCGAGGTCCGTCAATCTCCGGACTAACATCTCAGAGGCCCACTTGTGGCGCTGGCCTAAAATAAGATAACATAGCCAAACACAAACACCCAAAAATCAACACACGCGTAGGGAAGCAGTGGAACTTTCCAAGGAAGCTGTGAAAACACATGGCTTTGGCATGGTTGAGAGACTCTTTTTTCCTTCTTGTTATTTCATGTTTTTTTCATGCCCTGTGATTCTCCTTCATTTCCAGCCATTAAAGGCCACTCCAAAAACCCAAGCTTCAACTCTTGAGATTATTACCTTCTCCAATTTACCACCCCTCTAGACTTGAAGGGGGTTAGGAAGGACTTGCTGTGCTCCCTCCCACTGCTTTTTTCCATAGCAGGAGGGAACAATATAATCATTCTGCTTCACACTGAGGGCACTACCAATTATGTCTGCCCTTAACATTTTACGCTCTTAAAACCTAAGAATGTCAAAAGGAACAAAAGGCAAACCAGTTCCATAATCTCCCTTCTGCTAAAACTTCAACACAGGTGTTTCAAGCTTGTGGTAGCAATAGTGTTGGTTTAGAGTTGGTTTCTCATCTCCTGGTTCCTCACCTCCTCCGCTGCCTTGCTCTCCGACTCCGCCTCCCTCACCTGCATCCCTCCGGAGGGGGAGGTTCTGGAGAGGAAGCCCCGCAGGCATCTCCCAGATGGTTCCCAAATTGCACCTTCATTATGCTCCCCCACCCTTTGGCCCACTCACCAGCCCACCACCACTGTTTCCTCCCCAGGCCACCACACCTCACACCAATGGAAGAGCCAGCGCTGGAGATAGCTCATGTTACTTCCACACACTCACAGCTTCGACAGCAGAGGGCTTGGCTGTAGATTGATAGATTGATCATTTGCAGATATGCTATGTCTTGCTTTTTTAAGCATTCCTGTAAGAGCTGGATGAACATGGTAAAATTTTAGCTCCTTAAATCCTTAAAGGGGAATTCCACAAACTTTTGGGAATTTCTACATGATTAAAATATTAAGATACATTTTAAGAATACATTAAAGGGAATTCAGACGTGGTTTAATGTAAAATGCTGAGTTCCAGAGCAGAGAATTGATTTACAGTTGTTCAAAGCACTGTTGATAGGAAAATACATCTAAATGGTTACAGTTATGTTGCCTTAGTTACAAACATTTTTATTATTGCATTTTTATTATTAACTTACCACATTCAGCACTGCATTTAAAAACTCTTAAAACACAAAATGACCATATTTTTTATATCTGCAAACCCTGCTTCTCCTCCCAACTACTGTGAGGAAATCTGAGTTTGTACATTTCTATACAATGAATCATTAAACATCAAATGACTCTGACTGTTCACTAAGCAATTCTGAATTATGCATGAAATGGTAAATTACCCTTGTGGAACACATATTTCAGATCCTGCAGTAGATAATGAATAGTAAATTGGTAATAGGCCGTAAGATTAACAGCTGAACAAAAAGTGGTAAATGGAAAATGGCAAACCAGATATTGGATGTTATTCGAAAGAGCAGCACTAAATAATTTTGTCACCAGTGAAGAATTCTGCAGTGAACTCCAGGTGATACTTTTCTGACACGAGCCATTGTTGATCATGCTGTCGACACTGGATGATATCCCCACTGATATGGTTACATACTGTTTGCACCTTGTCTAGGAGCATATATGCAAGTGGCTCACATTTTGAAAGGTCAAATGTTTACAGCTTGTTTAGGTAAAAAAAAAATCTGAATCTGAATTTGTGCCATTTCAGGCCACAATGTGACACTGACAGCCTGTTTATCAGCTTACAAAAATGACATGAGAAGTGTCTAGTGTGAAGAGAACCTGTTTTGACTTCTGCACTCATTAAGCAGTAAAAATTAGTGCTTACCTACAAAGGTTCCAGGTAACCAAAGGTGGGACTTCTATTGGAGCACTTATTTTATTTTAGCTCCTTTACGACAGCAGTAAATTATCTCTATTTTTTGGTGGGAAGTAGGTCATGGCATACATTGACTTCCTCCTGTGTCCTACGTGGGTGACATCATTGGCTGAGCTGCGTGGTTATGACAGGAGGGTCCCTGGGAAGTACAGTGATTGGAATCTGTATAAATGTGATTTTGATTGTTAATGCTAACAGACAAAACTCATTAGGCAGTAATGGACATCCTTGTGCAATTGTTCATATAATTGGGGTTAGGCCTCCCAATGAGAATATTGTGCCCTTTGCCACAAGCTGTCATGACATATTAGGTCCCAACTCTTTTTTACAACTACCTTATAAAGATTGTAGTAAGCACTGCTCTGTGAGGGTAGAGTACATGATAGATCCCTAGACTTATGTTCCATGAGGGCCGCAATGAGGATGATACAGTCTCTGGTCAGCAGCATGCTATTGAAAAGAAATTGGGGATAAAAAAACAATTCTATACATTTGCAGCAACAGCTGACAGCTGTTTTCCTGAAAAGGACAGGGTGAATGCTAATCCTAATGTTTCACTTAACATACAGAAAAATAACCCTTAATTAAAGCAGGTAAATACTGGCAAGAAGATCAGTCTGTTATCTAAATGAATCCAACACAGTTGTGCTCAACTGCGACAAAGCTACCACAATACACCCATAATCTTCATAGACTGCCTAAAACCATGCAGACCCTTGCTCGCAGAACCTCATCTCGTTCTTCACTAAAATTTACCCACATTTTCCCTTGTCACAGCATGGCATATAATGTAATATAATGTAAGTTGGAAATATTTATCTTTATCAAACGTGATCACAACTGTTACAATGTACAGCATCAACCCTCATTTGCAGGGGTTGACATAATTTTTTTGCTCTAGTACTCTAATGAGTACCTGCATGAATGAATTGGTACACACCAAAATTAAAGATTTTCCACCTCACCACGGGCGCTGGAACCATTACAGAACTTTTAATTCATATACAGTAAGCCCCAAACTTTGTATGGTTTACATTCCAAGAGCACCTGTGAATTGTGATAAATCTGTAAAAAATGGCTATAAATGCATATTTTTATAGTCTAAACCCTAAATATGCCCCAAATATGCTCCCAAAACACAATAGATAGCCGTTAAAAAATGTAAAGGTAAACCCGTATTCATATTGCACAGCAGCGTTTCTCAAACTTATTTGTCCTGGGGACCAGTCATGTTAGGCTTTGGGCTGCTATTGATATCCCGTATAAAGCTTGATATTATAATGTATTCTGGATGACGCACAGAGGCTTTCTGTGCTGTCAGCATGCAGTGAAGGGGGAGCCCAGGCACTGAAGGGGGAGCCGGGCAAGAGCAAGTGATTAGAGCATGGGGCACTCTGCAGAGATCCTATTGCTGGCAGTAAAGGTCGGTGGTGGGAGGAGAGTATGAGTCACTGGGTGTCCCAGAGACTTCAGTGGTTCTGTACGATGCCTGACTCTAGGAGCACTGAGACAGAAGTGCTAAAGCTCCATGATCACCTTTGTTCTAAGCCTACAGGTGATATGAAATGAAGATATCCAAAAGGATGCAGTCTCCTGTTTCCCCTCATCCTAATGACAGGAACACATTTTGTTTAGCAGTGCACTGGGAAAATGAGCCACAACATACACATATACCCACTTGGTAAACTACAGAGAGAGAGAGAGAGAGAGAGAGAGAGGTGGTGGCCTAGTGGTAGGATACTTGCCTTGGAACCAAGAGGTTGTCGGTTCAAATCCTACCTCCAGCACCACCACTGAGCAAGACCCTTAACCCCAAGTTGCTCCAGGGAGACTGTCCCCTGTAGTTAGGGAATGGAAGTTGCTTTGGATAAAAAGTGTCTGGTAAATATATATAAAGATCCTATGATTAATTATCAAAATCATTAGAAAACTTTTTTACTAATACAGGCTAATCTAGAGCAGGTGGCATTGTGTGCTACTTTCTATTCAAGCCCAGTTTTCAGTGAAGACCCCTCAGCCACCAGCTCTCCTTTTCTCGTAGTCCTATTGGTTAGATCACTACGAGGCCATAAACTGTGTGGGCGGCAAATTATAGGTCACGCTGTGGAGATGAGGGCCGGATGTAGCAGCATGCAGTGTATATGAGAGAGAGAAAGATAGAAAGAAATCATGCTTTGCCAGAATGTTTAGAAGGACTGGCAGCAGGGGATCCAAACTTGGCCCCTCCCACAGAGTACTGCAGCACTGAGTCATTCAGGATCAAGGCAGAGCCAACCAGGGTCTGCACATGCAAAGACATTCCTCCAGCCTGGCCCTGGAGTTCTCACAGGCACACACACACACACACAGCTATAACACTATACTTACTGACATGCAGTATACAAGATACTAAGTCATTCACAAAAAGTGCAATCAAAAACAGCCTGAGTGGAAAATAGGAAGAAGTGAATGCTAATGCTAAAGCTACTAGCTAGCGTGCCACTACTTGACCGTTATAGCGGAGTTGGCATTCATGGTTGGGAACTTTCTTATGGTTCTTATCTTTTTGAGTAAGGCCATCTGTGAAATTTGCAATGCTTGTTTTCTCGGTTTGCTCTGAAAAAAACATGCAGATCTTTGGAAAGACTTGTTTGGAAAGATTGTTGGAAAGACTACATGGTCAATGTAAAACTACACAAATGTAAAACACAAAGCTAATGTCCTGTGATGGGGAGTAGCGCGATATGGGAAAAAGCCGAAGCTCGTAGTGTGTGTGTGTTTGGGAGAGTGCATGCGGGAACACGCTGTTTCAGAATTACATTAAAGAGTTTATTAGGATCAGTTAAAGTCGTCGTAGTGAGTTCTTGACAACAGCAACAATGAACAAAAGTGCAAGAACATTTGGTTTGCAAAAGTTTTAAACAAATCATGAGCTTTTTAACAGCAGTGTTCCCTTTAAGATAAGGCTTTATTAGTCTCACAAGTGGGAAATTTCTGTTGTCTTTAACACTTTTGTCTGTAACACTATCTTTAACACGGTTACACAGCTGCAGTTCAAATATTTATAAATCTCAACTTAAACAGTAATGAAATCAAATCAAATATAAAAACAAAGCTACTTGCCACTGCAGTGCATTCAAGTTTTATCTAGTTTGTTATAGAAAAAAACAGATCCCCGGAGCATTATAGCAGCTGTAATGGGGGATCAACTCCTTATGAAAGTCTAAGTATCTGAATGTAGTATCATTAAAGTCTCTTTTGGGGTAATGGTCAGGTGTCCCAATACTTTTGTCTATACCCTGCGGTAACGCGCGATAAAATAATTGTCGGCGTTAAGTAAATAATCCGTTAACGCGA
>JBBJLS010075991.1:0-27480 GCA_037577275.1 Bryconaethiops microstoma
TATATATATATATATATATATATACACACACACACACACACACACACACACACACACACACACACACACACACACATGCATATATACACATACATATACACACATACATATATACACACACATACATATACATACACATACATATATATGTGTATATATAGGTATGTGTATATATGTATGTGTATGTGCGCATATATACATATATACACACATTATATACATACACATACATATATATACACACATATATATACATATATATGTGTATATATATGTATATATACATATATATGTGTGTGTATATAAAAAACACTGCTTCACACATCACTAAGAGACAGAGCTCAGAGCTTGATAGGCAGTATAAAACAATGTCAATCATCCTTTGTAAGGATGGTCAAAAATGCAGGATTCCCTTACTTCAGTAATTGCAATTAACTCTGTGGAAAATGCATGCATACAATGCTGCCAAATGAACGTGCAAGACTATAACTAAAATCTCACCCTCTTCATTTCTCTCCCCATTACTGATTTCTCATTTAGACAATGGCCCGGCAATCCAAGGGCTTCAAATAACAAGGGCAAGATAAACCTGGTTTTCCACGTCACTCCATCATCGCTATCAACCACTACCAGAACAACAATGAATATCAATTAATTGCGAAAACCATCACTATGCGCCAAGTGTCTTAGATTCTTTCTTTTTTTTTTAAATTAAAAACAGACGAAGAGCTGCTGGTAAGAATAAAAGACGCCATGCAGACTATCATAACTACAAGCAGGGGTAGAAAGCCTGTCTGAAAATTTGTGGAAATTTCTGAAGGTCACCTCAAATGTGAAAAAATAATAAATGAAACACACTATGACCTCACTTTTATCTGGAAAGAAAGAAAAAAAAAGGTAATTAAAGAATCCTGGAAAAAAATTTAAAGGGGAAAAAAAAAACTGTAATAAACACACACTTCTGTCCAACAGTATTATAAAAGCAGAGGAGAGATATAGATAACCTAACATATTCTGTTTTTGCTCAAATTAATATGTAAACTGTTTTTATTACCTCCTGTTCATAAAATGTAATGCAAGTCCAAATCTATAAGTGAGGTAAAAACTGAGGGGCCAGTTGCAACAGTTACTACGAAAACTAGGGCAAAACAACAAATTGAATAAAAATAAATAAATTTAAATTCTTGGTTGTTTGATTCAAATAAGTGTTCCAGCCTAAAAACAAACAATTTCATGTATCATGAATATGATTAATGAAAGGAGGCTGTGTCGAACGAGGCAAATTTACTTTTGCAGAACAGCAAATATCAGGACAGTGACATTTAAATATTCTTTATTTATATATCAAAACTGAATACACTCATATGGGGGGGGATTTATACTTGTCTCATGTATATAAAGACAGCTATATACACACACAAGGTTAGATCAGAAACCAACACATTTACAATAGTTCAAGGTAGTTCCGTATGATAGTTATAAGGACTGTTGTAGTCCAGATTGCTGTCTGAATGAAACACACCACAGAACACACAATTGAAACTACAGTCATTTACATACAGGCCCACAAGTATTTGGACAACAATGCAATTTTTTTGTAGTTTTCTCTCTGTATACAACCACAATAGATTCAAAAATAATCAATCAAAATGTGATGGAAGTATACATTTTCAGCTTTAATTAAAGGGGTGTAATAAAGGTATTGCTTTGAGCTTTCAGAGATCACGGCCATTTTTTGCAGAAGCTGTCCATTTTCAGAGGCTCAAAAGTAATTAAGACATGTGACTGGCAAGGAGTTTCGTGGCTAGGTGTGGCCTGTTCCCTGATTATTCCATGACAGATTAAGTAGATAAAAGTTCTGGAGTTGAGTCAAAGCATTGAATGTGCATTTGGTAGCTTTTCACTGGAGCTCATAAGGTCCAAACATGTGTGAATGCAAGAGAAATAGGCCATCATTAGGCTGACAAAAGCTAAAGACATCACAGAAATAGCGCAAACTATACAAATTCAACAATTTGGTGCATTCTTAAAAAGCAATGCACTGATGAGCTCAGCAAAACCAACAGGCCTGGGAGACCACATAAGACAACTAAAGGTGGATGATCGCAGAATTACTTCCTTAAAGAAAAAAACCTTCACATCTATCCAGATAAAGAGCACTCCAGAAAAAAAGTCTACAATCAAGAGATGCCTTCTTGAATGTAAATACAGAGGGTTTTTCTCTTGATGCAAACCACTGGTAACACTGAAGAACAGGTAGGCCAGATTACCATTTTGCCAGAAAACGCCTAGAATATGGTTCTTTGGACAAATGAAACTAAGATCGGCTTGTACCAGAATGATGGTAACTGGTGTTTATTGATTGCAACTTCCTACAGAAGTAGCAGCATGTATTCAGAAGAGTATAGGGCTATACTCTGCTCAGATTCAGTGAAATGCTGCAAAACTGATTGGAAGGTGTTTTACAGTGCAAATGGAAACACTCTGTGAAAGCAACCCAAGAGTTTCTCAAGTTAAAGAAATAGGATATTTCTTAGAATATAGTAAAGTGTAAAATACTAGAGCAACACGCAGGGTGCTCAAAGTTTGGACTCACATGATCATCTGCAGTGGTCCGGCTTTTTAGGGGCCCACTGTGGTTGCGTCCATTAACAACATCTCCCCGGACTTCAAACTGAACCTAGGAAAAAAGAAAGACTCTAGGAGGATACTGAGTATTTTATGTGTTTGCATGCATTAGTGACCATTTCAGTTTCAGCAGTGCTTTGTAATGCAATCATGTGAGGGTTTTGTTCATAATACTTTTGCGTCCTGTGGAAGAAATTTAAGTAAGTGCCTTAAACTACATATTTTACCCAGCTGTTCAAGCAGCTTAAAGCAACAGCATATATGCTCTGCTAATCAAAAGCTAAATTGTATGCAAGTTCCACCTACTTTTTTCTCACTTCTTTTACCTATGTGCCGAGAATATTTTAAGTAGTGAATTAAAGCTTCTATGCAATATATATGTAGCATGTTTATCAGTTTTCAATCATGGCATAATTTCTACAAATGTCAACAACTGAACATATTTAGCATCAAAAATACATATTTACCTCATCTAGAACTTGGCCTTGCTTGAAGCACTCCAAGATCCCTGGAACAATACAAATAGTTTAAAACTGCAAATAGATTAGAAGAGGTAAACAATAAGTTTATGGTGATACTATAGTAATATGTTAATTAACACAAAACAGGATTTGCTCCTAAAGCAACAGTTCGGCAAAAAATGTAAAAATCTAATTCACCCCAAATGTATTCGACTTGTCAAGACATGTTTGGAGTCCAGACTTTGGTTAAGACTGCATCTGCAAAGCTAACATTGCTAAAACTAGAAGGCAAGTCACCCAGATAGCCTTAATTGTTTTCTTAAAAACAGCACCAAGGCTTCAGTTTATCCTATAAATTAATCAGTACAGTGCAACAGAGCTCTAACTCTAACTCTTTGTGAATCCCAGCCCTATTATTTAGCAGTTTTGTTTATTTTTATTGTTCACAGTAAGTCATACTGATTCCTAAACCACATCCACAAGTACCTTGTTTATGAAGAGCTGAATGGGCTGGTTGAGAGATGTACACGTTTACGGAAATAATTATGACAAATTCAGAAATAAAGAAGCAATATTTTCCAAGAATATCTTTACTGACACTACATCTGGGGTACGTGTATAATTGTGTATAATTTTATTGACAGTAAATGTAATGCTTCCTTTGATACATCATCTTGCTGTATAACTGAAAAATCACACAACAGGACCATCAATACTTACACAGGTAGCTGACCACCCATTTCCTGCTGGCAATCCCCTGGAAGTACTTCAGTGTGCGTTCACACACCAGGTCCTCATCTGCTTAGAAAGTAGAGATATGAGGTGAAACAAGAGAACAGATAAAATGCTGCCTACAGCTCATAAGTGTGCAGAAACAGATAGTTCAAGGCAGTTTCTTCCTGTGCCACCTCTGAAAACCAACTTTAAATTTTAATATTAACATTCGCTTTTCATGAAAGGAATTACATTTTGCAGTCATACTATTATGTGGCAAACCATGCCAAACGATGATTACCGTGACGTCTAGAGATGTGGCTCACAAACTGTTCTGCATGTTGTCTTTTAATGCACCTGGTGACCTAAATGAGACAGCAGTACTCCAGGATCAGAATACACCTTTTCCCAACTCTGGTCCTGGAGCTCCCTCATGTCAGTACACTATAGAATTTTATATTAGCACACATGTGATCCAACTGATGAAGTAACTAACAATCCTTTCCAGGCTTGAACTGTGTGTGTAAGAGCAGACACAAAAACTAAAATAAACAGGGCAGGGGTACATCTGGGATTAAGGGTTGCTATGCAACAGCCAAAATAAAGTATAGAGTATAACAAATAGTCTCCAACTAGTTTCAGATTCATTTTAAGCCCTATTCAAGCTGAATTAGTCCTACATGGGAAGGTGTTGTAATGAGTGAACAAATCAGTTTTTCTGGGACTTGGTGAATTTGAGAGAAATGCCCATTTTTATTAGTTGAAACCCTACATATGCCCCCAAATATGCTCCCAAAACTATATGCTCCCTTTACTTGCATTGTAAACTCAGCTAAATGGTGATTTGTTGTAAATGTGGCTCTCCTGAATGTACACTCTACTGAAAACATGGTAAGAAGTAAAAGAACATCAGTTGCTTCTGAAAGATATGCTTTAAAACTGTAGGAAGGAATCAGTTGCACAGAAGTAATATAAGAAAGTAAGATCCATTTGAAAACCATATCTGATAAGCTCACTGAGCAATACCACAGAGGCGCATTGTATTGGATTTTCTGCAGATGCAGTCATTAGGCTTGCATTAAAAACTAATTAGCCAGTGTGCTATTGCTACACGGTGTACTTGACAATAAGAGGGTGTGGTGGGGAAGAGACAGTATAAAAAAAAACATTTTAAGTTTTCTTTTTTTTTCTCAGTACCCTACCACTATCATTTTTATAGCTTTAAGTCTCTTTACACCACTGGTAATGGTTCCTTCCCTACAGAGCACCATTCCAGTTAGGCAAAGATAGCTGAATGAGTGAGTTATGATAACTAGACTTAAGAAGTTCAGAGGGTCATGGTTCTGATGAAAATGATTAAAGACTTCATCTGTGAATGTGCAAGGCAGCTTGGCAGACTACTAAAATGCCTACTCCCCACCCTACCCAGTTGTCCTCTATTAAATGGCCGAAAGCTTTGTTCTCCTCCACCTTCTGGGTCCACCTCTCCTGAGAAAGATCAAGGACCTGAGTCTGTTGCCTGGGCAACACCGGCATTAAGTAGACTTTCTTAATGGCACTCGCTAATATGCTGCTTTGGAAGGGATGGCTTTGATATAAAAATAATTCAACAGAGGGAGTAATTGCCACTGGAGGAGTGTGTATGGGGGAGTGTACTTGTGTATTTTAAATGGAGTCTATCTGGAGCAGAACGTGACCTCTTTTGGAAGGAGAAAAGATATACAGAAAAAGCTGATGAGAAGTAAACAAATTGTTGGTTGCAGCCGTTTCAAGAAAGTTACCATTTGGGAGATATGAATATTTGTTTTGACATTAATGATATGTATGGATGCAGGAAAATACATACCTGTCTTGATAATGACATGGGTTGTACTGGCAGTCATCTCTTTACTTAAACTTCCATGCATCTTCCTTGCAAATTTCTTTACCATGGCCTTCACAGAAAGAGAAAGGTCAACAAGCAAAGCAAAAAAATACAACACATACTCAGATAAGAACAATGTAGCCTTTACGTTGTGTGAATGTTTTATGATAAATGAAAACAGGAAAATGGTCTTCTGACAACAACATATTTTCTTACTATAAAAGCATCAATGATTTGCTCTTTGGCGCATTATCACTCTTTGGAACACAAATCAGGATTTTATATTACTGTCTATGGGACTCATAACGAAAGATCTGACATGTTTAAGATAAACAAATTCACACTACAGAAATTAATCCCATCTTAATGTACAAATTATATGTTATAACAAATGTTAACAAATTTGGGGTAATCAATCAGCTAAGGCTGAAAATTGACTGTCATGTTACCAAGAAACCAATGTATTTGCACACAACTAGTTTGTATAAACAAATCAAAATGAAACAAAAATGAAATAAGCACTAAAAAACCCAAAACAAAATAAACCTTTGATTAGGTTTGTTAGATATGCACTGTCGTAAACACTGAAAACCAACTTAAAGTGCATGTAAATAAAAGAGGTTGATGTAATTTATAAACACTGGAGTTTTTTTAAATACCACTTACTGCTAGTCCAAATTCAATTTATCTGCAAAAAGAGCCTGTTTTGAATTCACTGCTTTTGTGATGTAAAAAAAAAAAAAAAAAAGGGAAGTTAGAGTCCGTTTCCATTTCCCAGGTTTAAAGTAGCCTGTTTCCATCAACCTGCATTCTATTTCTCAAAATTTAAAGCAACAAGTTAACTCATACACTGTAGTACTTAAACTGGCTTCATACACTGTAGTACTTAAAAGTGCCTTCAGTGTCCAGTATTTTCGAAACTGTATGGCTATGAAAACAAAAAACAAACAAAAAAAACCCAATAAAGACCACAGTACTCTTACTCTCAGTCAAATTTTGCAACATGAAAACAAATTAAAGACATTATGATAGTTAATGCTAGTGAACTTGTTACCTGTTATGGCTACCTATGATAATCCATTTCAAAATGAACTCTTAATGGTAAAATCAGGCTTACAGCAGAACTTGGGACACCAATGGGGTTGTTCCTAAATTAGGACACTTTGAAGTTTCCATAAACCAATACCTTTTGTCCATGTTTATATTAGACAGTGTGTCATGCAGTGTCAAACCACATAAGCAAGTTTATAAGAGATTAAATAACAGTTCATGGTATGTGTGTGAAGACTTAGGCATGCAGTTATGGTAATTGGTGGGGTATATGCTTTGTATACTTGTTAGCTACTTCAACCTTATACCTCTACTATAAAATTACAGAAGTGAACTCTAGATGCCAAACATGTTTTGACTGACACACACACACACACACACACACACACCCACACACACCCCCTACCAGTTCACTGGCACTGAGCCCAGAAGCCACCAGTTCCATCTTGCCAGCTGTATTAATAATTCCCAGTCTGCACATGCCGCCTTTGGACGTTTTTCTCGCAGCTTCATTCACGCCTTTTCCCTCAACTGGGTCTGTAGTTATATCCTTGGTAATACAGTCACCTTTAACTTCTGGCCCAGCCTCTGACTTCTGCAGGGATGGTCTTTTGCTGTTCTGAGTTTTCTGATGGCTTCTCCTGGCCCGCTGTCCTGCTGATGAAACACCAGAACAGAAGGGATATAATTCTCTAATGTCACAGCAAATCAATTTGATTGTGTTTCTTAAGAAAAATAGAAAAGGTTTCAGTATATGCCATGAATAATCTTTAAAATAAAACAAACACCAAGGTACAGGAACCTTCATGTATTGCAATGGTTCTTTACAAAAGTATTGTTATGCATTTGTTATTTTAGGATCTCCTTTACAAATATGATTTATTTAAGAACCATCCAGTGAACTTCACAGAAAATACATTTTTATGGTATCACGCAAAATCATTTCTGGCACTTGTTGCTTGCTTTTTAAAAATATTAATTTCAAAAACTGGTTACAGATGGGAATGGCGAGAAAGCATAAGCTCTACCATCTCCTGTTTAACGACTGCTTTTCAATTGGAATCAAATCTGTAGTGGAGAAGGCACTGAATATCTCATTTCATGACTTCTATAACGTCCCTCAGATAAAACAAATGGATGTTCCAAACACCCGACGTTTTCACCGTCGGTGTTACTGTGTTTGAACTGACCAGTGCAGAAAAGCACTCGGTCAAACCACATTTATTACCATTTCTCATTACCTTTTCATTACTTGTAAAATTTTGATACTTCGTTGTCTAAAACTATAGCAGCAAAAAAAACATTTTAGGGTCGAGCAAAACTTCAAAAAATGTATATTTCCTATGCAAAAACGCGACAATGTGCATTGTGGAGAATGAGAATACAATTAATCATGATTTATGATGCAGCTGCACTGGTTGAACAGTATCAACAACCCAATCCAGCACTCCTTCTGACTCATGGCTCTAGCGACATTAATAAGTTGTGCCACAACCAAAGACAGTGAACAATTTTATTCACTCAAATTTGTTCAAAATTATCGAATTGTGAGCCCGGTATTAGCAATTGAACAGAATTGTGAGCCACGTGTATAACAACACTAGACCTTTTCTGCTGTAAACTTTGTGGTTGAAATTTTTGTGCATCCCTAAAAGTCAACTGTAATTGACTCAAACATTCTAGTGCTGATGCATCAAAATGTCACCTTTGGATCATTATGTCCTGATGCATTTTTGCACCACTGAGGAACAATCATGGAGTAGCTTTACCGGAACGACATTTAATAATGCATGTAAAAGCTTTTTAACAGGGCCTAGAATATACGCATGTGCCTCCACCAGCCATACAAAGTAAACTTTAAAAAAAAATGAAAGGAAAAAAAAAAAAGACTTTTAAAACATTCACTTAAGTTCTTAAACTTTCAAACAGCATCTCTTCATGTGATGCAGCAAAATAAATGATAGGTTCCAATTAAGAAAGAGAGCCTTTGCTCAGAAAACTTTGCATAATTTATAACAAAATGTAAAGACTGTGCATGTCTTGACACTACTGAAAAAACTAAAAAGCTCAGTTCGCAGCAGAAGGCATTTTTAGACTCAATTGAACACCACCGTCATGCCTTCTGCTTTGTTCCTTTGAGGCTCCCCAGAGAAGGATGCTTTCATTGTAATCTCCTTGCAATATATTCGCATTAGGGGACGTTTACCGCCGCTAAAAAAACAAAACCCATTCCGACAGTACGGCATATAATGCTTTAATGGCTTACATAAATATATGCAAATCCTCAGAGAAGACTTGTGTCAAATAAATGAGTGACAAAGTCGAGGTACAGGCAGTGTGACAGGCAGAATTTGGATGCTGGGTACTTTGGCCTTTTTGTTGTTGCTTCTGTACTGAAATTATTTTACTATTGGGTGCAGAGAGTTTGGAATGACTAGCAATGCTTCTAATGGCTTCAGAAAAACAGTATTATAACAGTGAAAGAGGCGCAAGAAAAAATTATGGCATGTAGCTAACACTGACATACACCCTCATAAGTACAGAATGAGTTAGTTCACAGCAAAATCAGCAGTGTAAATGTTTGAGTTAGATGATCGGGTTGATATTTAGTGTTTAATCAACACTAAGCAAACTTGATTTTAAACCATCACAGTCAAGTTTATGAAGTTTTTTATTTAGTGTGTTAAGATACCAACTCTGAACAAGGGTTAATTAGCCACACCCCAATTTGCATTTGTTTGTTAAATTTGCAAAACATTGAGAACACATGGAGAGCACAAGAGACAGCGTAAGTGTTTTTAATTATTTCTTTACAGAAATATTTGTCTGCTATCAAAGAAATATTTCAAAGCTGATGTTACTGTTATTTAGCAAGCTTAGATGAACGAATTAGCTGCAGTGAATTAGATTAATAAACTAGCTTAGATGAGAGCTGGTGCAATGCCACTGCATGTGAAAACATTAGTTTTTATAAGTTTAAAATTATCATTTTTTTGTTGCATAAAACAGTTATGGATAATATAGAAAACACAGGTAAGTTATGTGATCTTCATATATATATTTATTAATAATCCACAAAAGTTCTTATCGATAAATGACAAGGTAAGACCCAGCGAGTTCGAATCCATGGTGCGAGTAAGTATAGAAACAACATAACGGCACTTCGCGGTTTCTTTCTCTCTTTTTCTTTTTTTGTTTTTACACAATCACATCAGTTGCCGCAACTGCGGTACAGGACTCCAAAAGGAAGGCCGGACACAAACATACGTCACGTGTGGTTGAATTTAATGAAACCCAAATGGGTTTGCCATTTACAGAAAAGGTTTCTGGCAAGATTCAGGCACTTTGGTGGTGTTGGTTAATGCAGCATTTGGTTTTATTACAGCAAATCAGTGGTGATTTCTTTTTTTTTTTGTTGCTATTTTTGTCTAACATTGAATGTCAGGCTTCATTTGGAAATCCTTTCATGAGAATGCTATGTTTATTTAAAAATCTCACCATGGCCTTTACCCAGGAAAGACATTGTGCTTACAAGTTTACATTGTGCTGAGACTGCATCTGTGTTTGGAATATTTTAAGGATTTGAAAAACATTTAGCTAACATTCAGGGCACTGCTGTTCCTTATAATTGCCAAATTGGTGTGTTTAGAGAACAAGTGAAGAATTTAAGTGACACGGTTCTAACTGAAGCGTTCTTTCTATTTGCAAAACATGTGACATTAACTGAAGGTGGTGCGGGCCCACCATCCTGTGACTGAAATTGATTTGAATTACGTGTGCAGTGCTTTATAAAGCATATTTCCTCATAAAAACTTGCCATCCAATCATCACTTTTGAGTCCATTAACCCTATTGTATAAGGAAAACAGGATCTGTCTTGCACAACTGGTATATGAGACTTAAATGAAAATCATAAAAAATCTGGTCAACTCACATAGGTCACATATGACCTTCCACTTGGAAAAAAATTAACTTAGAGATTTCAGCATAGGCTGGTAATAAGTGACACGGTATGTAACCTGGAGGGGTGCGAGATAACAGAAAAACTTCATTTGACACCATACTGTGATATTTCTACAACAAATTGGATAAAAATGTCTGGTCTCGAGTATGTTGACATGTTTGTGTTCTGTGGACATGAGTCTGAAATGTCATTATCACGGCTGTAAAACATTTAATTTTGCATAAAACTATGGTTAGTCCTGGAATTGAAATAAAACAGCACTATTTATATTAAATAAAAGTTCTTGGTGTCAAACGGACCATCAATAGAAAGAAATGAGTTCACTTTGCTCATGCTGATAAAATCTAACATTATACACCAGTGTTGGTTTTGAATTAAAAAATTTTAACTCTAGGACAACATAAACGCCAGCACAGTGTTGTATTTTATATTCTCATAGGAAAACAGACCTGAATGGAGGTTTTTCATAATCATGTCTCATCACATTAAACGAATAGCTCAGTGAAAAATCAAATAATTTTTCCCTACTTACTCCAAATGTAGTCAATCAGCCAAAACCAGGCTGAAGTACAAACTTTGTTTCCTTTGTTTAGTACCGCAGCTACGTAGATAAATGTTGTTAACAAATGTAAGAACTCAATTGTTCTTGTGACCCAACAGTTGTCTCTGAAAATATTGTTCACCAAACAGCTCTACACTTGCCCAAACCATGTCCAGCTGTTTCAGACAAGATCACTGCTGGAGACAATTGATCTTGGATCAGTGCCGTCTATATTAATGGATGGAAAATAATAATAATAAAAAAAGAAACCCACAAGAAATGATTACAAATCAGTTCTTTTACTCTTCCACTCTTAATCCCTGTGATCTAAAAATTACCTACACAGCGTTTTGTTAATTTCTAAAGCACACAGTAAGTCATACCATGTCCGAAACCACATCCAGAAGTCTGTTTTATCTTAATGAAATGATGGATGGTTCAAGCAGATTGAGAGAAATTTGAGTGTTTTTGAAGTGATCTAGTGTGTTAGCAAGGACAGCCTCACAGCTCCAGTTCTAAACTGAAGAAGAAAATTTTGGACACTAAATACATCTGATCTACTACATCTGAAGTAAGCAGAATATAACGTCAGTCCCAATGAATGGATATGACTGTGCTCTACCTCCCACCAGTATTCGCAAACTTCACACAGCAATAGCAGGGACAACATTCCTCAGGCAAAGGTGGTCACACCAGATAGTAATGTGGCAATTCTGCTTCACAACCCATCCTTAAGCCAAACAAATTATTTTCTTTCACATATTTTGTTCAGTGGTGTGAAAATAGAGAAAAACCCTTCAAGGAATTCATGCTTAAAAGCCCTCCAATGTGGCCAAATGATAAGAAGTGTATGGTTGCAGGTGTTATTGCTAAAATGACAACCGGCTTATTAGTATAGCATGTTCACGTAGGCAAAATAGATTTTGGAAAACTATATTCCCTTTGTCTTACAGAACAGGTAAAGACAAAGGAAATATCAGATATATGTTTCACAGTGCACCGACTGTATTTTTAAAAATAGGTCAAAGTATATTACACAGTGTCAGAAACCTTATAAGCAAGTCTGACATCAAACCTGTTTTGGCTGATGGACTTTTTATACCAAACTATTCCCTTAATCTTATTTTACAAAGAGATTTCATCTGAACATGATGATATTGACACCAGACAGGAGGACTAAGATTGCAATGAAAGCCATATTATTTACTAAGATAAACACAGTTAGGGAATGGTAATGATTGATTGTGCATCGACAGTCTTTGTAACAAAGTTTTTCAAACGGCAATCATCCGGTTCATACAAGGAAAGCAAGCAGAATAATGCTTGAGAAACTCATTAGTCACTGCACATTCATGAAAGGAGCTCTTCAGTTTCCAGAGCTGACTCTCATTACTCTCAAAAGCTCATTACATCAGAGAGGCATAACTCAACAAGATCTTCATGTGCAATGGCCTACCAGGCACAGCGAGAGGTAAATTATGTTGAACGTCTCTAATGGCATCTCTCTCAGCTGGACTCAGTAGTAAGGATCTTGGTAGAGAGCTAATCATGATAATGGCTAATGAAATGGAGTTTGAATGTGCAAAACAAAACCATGATGTAAATGTGGTGCGAAAATCATATCTCACTTAAATAGATCAACGAAGCAAATACTACATTAAGTGTCGGAAATGACACAGTAAGCTAAAGGACTATAATCATTAGTGGTTTGGTGTTATATTTTAGGCAAACACATACCTTGCATTTCCACTGACTGCCACTGTATCAGAAATCCCTTGCTTTCAATCTGTGGCCTCTTTATGAGCTCCTCTGTCTTACATCTCCACTACTTACAGGCCAACACAAAGGATCAAGTACACCTAGTTTCACGCTTAGATGCTCTGCCTACATACGGAGGGTCTGAGGTCTATTGCAAGCTAAGTCAAGACGGTCAGGATTGGACAGCTGCATTCTAATTGGTTACCTGCAACCCTGCATACGTGCACTCCCATGGCTGTCTCGTACCAGCACATAATGATTGGCCATGTTAAGCAGCAAAACGTACTAGACTCTCTAAGACACTGATGCTTTGCTGAGTAAAAATAAGGACACTACAGAAGATACTTCTCTACATTTACTGCTTAATTTCTGTTAAAAGATGCTAAAATTGACATATTAGAAAATAATTCCAAATGTGCAAAATTCATGGTGCAATTTTATTCCTTTTTTACACAAAAAGGCAGCAAAATATGTTTTGGCATGTTCAATTTAGAGAATGGACATACCCATTTCTTCTTAGCGAATCAACAAAACAATTCGGCAACAGGTGTACAAGCACTGACTGTAGCCCATCTGCTGAACAGCAGTTAATCCCCTTCCACTCCATTCATTAGCTGTAAATCTGTTAGCTATGGACCAGATATTATATGGGTGATAGACCATTTTCATCATGATGTGACACTGTTATGAGTGCAGAAGGCATAGTACCATTGCTGTTTTTATTTTATTTTATTTTTTATCATTGCCGCTGCTTGGTTGAAGGTGGTCCACCACCCAAAAATATCCAGCAATAACCACAGATCTAGGGGATGGCTAGGGGATGGATCAACTATGGGCTGCAGTCTCTAACTATACACTAGCAAGAGAGCTATGGACAGAGAACGTACATGTTAATGACATGACTTGCAGATGCAGAAACTCCCCAGTCTACATATGAAAAATAACCTGCCTGTTTTGAATTCATCGGGGTTGTGATGAACACATTTACATATATTTGCATATTCAGCCTACAGTAGTTTTGCCCTGCCTATTCATGATGAAGTCACAAGGAGTGTTTCAGCCATGGCTGCTTTTTGAATAAGGTACAATACAGATAGTCAGGACAAGAGCTTACACACATATAGCCTTAAAAGCGCAGTAACAAACAGCCTGTTTAATTCTTGATAAAACAAAAAAGAGATCAAAAAATGGTATAAAGTAATTATGACTCTTAAAAAATAAGTTATAGGGGAAAAATGAGTGGACTTTATTCCAAGTTATTTAATCAGTAATTGAGTAAGAACAGGACGTTTGAGCACTGCAAAACTCTGAATAATTGCTTTAAAAAAGGAAATGCAAATTGTTAAATGAATTCATTTGTAAAGACTTACCCGCCTTTGCTTGGCCTCTAGTCAGACGTGTGTGGTAGTGGGGGGTTTCCAGGTTGTCTGGAGCTTTGGAGCTCGGGTGCACACGGACACGATCTTTGCCAGAATCAGGGCCACTTTGCCTGGGGAGGAAGAGTCGTGACACGAATTAATTGCAGCAATAAAAAACAGCCTGTTGAATCATAAACCTGAAACACTCATGCAAGGGACTGGGAGTATATTAGCCCATATTCACTGAGAATGTCAGCAAAGTCAAATTTGATATACTTTAGGGATGCAAACTGAGCAGGGGTGAAAAAAGTAACAGATGCAAAAAGCATACAGGGATTTGGGGGCATGGTCCCAGGGAAAAATGTTTAATATCAGCTTTAATTTACAGTTGATTTTGGCATCAGAGTATAGAGGCAATACTCTCTACGGTAAATGTCAATCTTAATGCAATAAAAGTAACATGTGGGGTACGTCAGCTCAGGAGGGGGAAAAAAAAGTCAAGAGGAGTACCAATAAAGCTCATCAAACAAAAACGAAACAATATGCACAAATCAACTGGAAATCACAGAGAGTTTGAATGTGGTGTTAATGTTATTTCCGGGGAGTCTAATGCTAGGTATGATACAGATCCGTTCCTTCGACAGTGTTGTAACTAGAATTTTGGTGTTAGTCGAAACACACTCTAGCCTATAAAGTTACGATGCTACAAATGTGATGGGAGCTTTAGAGACTTAAGAGCAGTCCCCTCGATAATTTAGGTAACACTATGCATCTCTCCGTTCTAAGAGATAAAGCTCTGTGGCATGTATGGGTACATATTATATTAGGTTGGATGCTGCACCAGAGTGAAAGAGATAAATTACAGTGGCAACAGAGAAGTACTCTGTGACAAATAACGTTCACTTATTAATGACTTTCTTCTTTTAAACATAAGGAAATCCAGGTTTCTTTCAGGAGATTATTTACCTGTCTACAGAGATTTATCACCCACTAATCATCCTTACACACATGCACACACTTTTTGCCTTTCCTTCAGCATTAATTACAAAGTGAAGTAGTAGGAAGACCTTCTGACAAACAACATTTGTAATGTAGTGTGTTTCTGACCAAGGGCTAAAGGCGGCGTAGCTAAATGTAATTTAATTACATACCTGTCCGTTGGGTTTCCTGGACAGAACCGTCCAGCTTCATTGAGATCAGCAGCTGTAAAAAGTTAAAAGGCAGTTTAGAGTAGGCAGGCATGCGGTGTTTCAGGAACTGAACAATTCACAACTCGGTGTCAGATTACAGTCCTGGAGCGCAGAGCTTAGCGCTTTTATGTTCATTTAGTTTATTGCCAAGTCTTTTGTGAGTTTCTTTGAAGTGTGAAATCTGAATTAACACTAAACTCTGCATTGACACCTTGCAGGATCTGATGCATAGCACCCATGCAGATACGTATAAAAAACAATATTTAACTAACATTTTGATTTTTGTGTATTTTACTAAATATATCCCAAACACTCTATAAAAATTAGAAATATTTAAGACATGTCCCCCTTTTTAACAATAACTGAGCAAGCAAAGAAAGGCCTAGAATTGTGTAACCCAGTGTAAGTTAGTTTTATGTGCACAGATCCTGAGCACCTGAGTGTTGTTCTGAGTAAGTGGGGCCATCTTTTGGGGCTGTGGCTCCTGATTCATCCTCCTTCCTCTGGAGAGCCTCCGACACCAGGGCCATCATCCGCTCCAGCCTGTGCAGCTCCTGCTGTATCTCTTCTTTTTGCTGATTTTACATATACACACATTATATACATATATATATATATACACACACACACATACACACAACATATATTGATCGACAGATTTTATTTCAAACTAACAATCAGTTTTTATTGCACCTCAAGGGGCTTCAATTAAAAACAAAAACAAAAAAAATACTTTAAACAATACTCTCGTCAGTAATGGAAAAGCACTAGAAATTTAAGTAGACACTTCGATAAGCTCCTAAACTGGCAAATCTAGCTCATTTACCATATGTGGTAATAAAGCACCAGTTATGAACCCTTAAGCAAAGCATGCAAAAAGTGATCTAAGCTGAATGAACAGCGCCCTTATGGCTCTCTCGGAAAACAAACAGTTTGTCTTCTTACAATTGTGGTTTTTAAAAAACGCAGGCTAAAGCATTTGCAGCCATTGTCCTGTGAAGAGTACTGCAATGCCGTTTTGTAGTTAAAGAATAACAATGACTGTACTGAATCCTATTTATTTATGGATTAATTGACTGCCACATTCCCTAAATGGACCCTAAAATCCTACAAATTAACTTCAAACATCACAACAGATCGAAATACAAACCTACCCATCTCTTTACTTACACCTATATTTTTTCTTGCAGTTTATTGCTTCCTGTGATAAACCTTTAAGACAGCATAGGGTCTGATTGGCTGCCCTGAATGGCATCTCATTCAAAAAGTTATCCAGACAGAAACACTGCATCTCACTACTTTATCCTGGATATATATGACTTCTTAATATTCTGAGACTAGTCCAGGTTAGTCCAGGTTATGCAAAACCCAGAGCATATTTTTGAAGATATCCTAAAGCCCATCTGCAGATCTAGGACATTTGACGACAAAATGCTAACCCTGGCCAAAGTGCTTTGAAACCAAAGCTGTTACAATATTTATGCACACTTACGAAAAGAAGCATAAATATGAAACCTCCTAAAGGGTTTTCTTGTCATTTTTTTCTTCCACCAAGATCCACTTATATACCAAACAGGTATTTTCAAATGACCATCTGCCAATCATTTGAGGTAATTAGTCTTATATATCTAAATGCATTGGTTTGCTTCATGACTGATTTAAAATGATCTGTGGCTTTGTTTGGGCTGGAGAGTGAATGCTCTATTTTGCAATGGATACTAAGGGGTACCTTGAACTTGATTCATGATTTTTTGTTTTTCAGGCTAGACAAGTGGTACCGCGTCATCTCTATTCGCATATACACTAATTACTGTATAATAACCATATATTTCAATCATGTAAAAGGCTGGATTGCTTACTTTCGATGGAAAATCAAGGTGAGCTTTGACTTCAAATGATTTTGAAGGGGGTCTGTATTTATGTATTATTACCTCTATTGTACCAATTGATTTAAATCTTATAGAGCTAGGGCTGAAGGGCCACATTAAACTGTAGTGCTAAGGGCCTCCATGACTCCATACAGTGACTCTCCAATTATGACAGCTGCAAAGCAGAAAAATGTGCATTTATTGCCATCTGGTGGAGATTTCATCAAATGCAGCTGTGACGCAAGTATTTTGACATATGCAAAGTACAATTCCATAAATAACTTTGTACAGCATGCTCAAAATGCACCAGGGGAGTAGAGGTAAAACTATTACTTTTGCTCTGTTTTGTTTTGCTTTTAAGGGTTTATATCACAGACAACCAAGTTTCTATTTTTATTAAAACATTTTAACGCATTGTCTAAACACCATTACCATTGTAATATTTGCTTCTAAAGTCCATACATGAAACCCAAGCCTAAAAAACAGTAACTAAATAAGCCTACGCTTTAAGACCCTAGCCCCTTGATGCAGAACAGTGGTCATTTACATGTGTCAGTCTTAAACCACTCAGACCGTCTTGTGAACATTGCATCATGTCATTATTGTCTACATATTTATATTAATAAAGGCTATTAAACCTACATAAATATTTAAAAGGAGAAATTACTATACAATGTGCTAGAACATAGACACAAAACATTCTTTCATAAAAAATGCAAAAAAAGTTGCCCTCACCTGTGTGTTAATAATCTCACTTGAATACTGAGATGAATCTCTGGAAAGTGCTCCATTGGCACTAATACGATCAGCTGCTTCACCTAAGAATAAAAATGAATTTACATGACAAATACAGCAATTACTGTCATTTATTACATCTTACGAGATGACTGTATAGCACTTACTTTCTTCTGGTGTCCCAAAGAGATCCACAGATCCTTGGCTTGAAGTCATCCATTCATCTCTGCAGGGTGTTTGAGGTTGTACAGCCGTTTCAACCATACTGGCCTTTACATTCTCAGCATACTGCCCATTCTGAGACAGGCTGACACACTGGCTCCACTGACTTGGCTGTGCTCCTGGTGCTGGTTCACTAGGAGGGCAAACATCTTGACTTGGAGACTGCAATTCTGGATTTGTTTCTTGCAGACAGTGATAGTCTTGATTTGAACGTCCCTTTTTGCAGCCAGAGAGCAAGGGTGAACAGTGAGACTTGAATATTTGAGCTATTGAGGGCAGGTCCTCATCCTCGGCACTGATTTCAGACTCTGAAGACTCGAGCCTTTGAGCTTTCCTTTTCTTCCTTGCACAGGGCTGAGAATGGATTTCTAAATCCTTTCTCTCCATCGTGTCCAAGCTGTGACTGGTTACAGGTTCAGGGATATGACATACATGAGGCCTGATGCCTTCTGGTAAGAGGCCATCTGGGGTGATAGAGGACTCAAAATCATTTGTGTGAACTCCACAATTTGGCATACCTGCTGGACTTCTGTTAAGGTCTGAAGAACTCCTTGCACGTAAATAATAGTCTTGTGTTTCACTCTGAACAAATCTTGATTGGCGTGTTCCTGATTTTGGAGATGGCTCATTCCTCAGAATCTTGCTGTGATATATTTGTGGCTGCTCTTGAGCAGCACTGGTAAAGAGTAGGCAGGAATTAGAAGACTCAGAATTTCCACGATCTTGAGACCTTGCAACCTTGTTGGGACTTAGGCCAGAACTTGCATTGTCACCAGAGTTCTTCAGAGAGGCATCCTCCTGACTTTTTGTGGAAAGAGGAGATGATTTTGCCTTAAGTAGACTGACACTTGCAGCATCTGCATTTCCAAAACTGCTCTGAGTCCTTTTACAGGGTTTTTCATGGGATTCAGGCTCATAATGATTTGAAGGTGAGTCACTATTTTTTGGAATATTTTCAAGAACTGATCTAGGATCACTGTTTTGGCCAATGACTGATATCTGTTCTTGCAGCTGCGTCTCTTGCTCCTTATCTATACCTTTACGTTGGCTTTCAAAATGTGAAGGCTTGGGACTGCCCAGGTAGAAGGATTTTCTTTTGGTGCCTTTGAAGGTCTTCATCAGCAGCTCTGTATCAAGTTCACTGTCATTGGGGTCACCCCCCTCCTGCATGCAACCATGCTCTCCAGCAGATATCAAAGCATCAGTAGTCAATGTCTGTACACCTGATGGACAAACAACTCCTGTGGATGTAGACTGTTGAGGTTTCTCAGGTAAGCATGATTCTGGTACCACAGCCACAACGGGACTTTGTGAGCATACAGCCATGGAGGAGCATTGTACTTTTTGTCTGTCTGACTCAGCTGTGTCTTGAACAACAGAAATAAATGAATTTTGTTCTGGGACATCTCCCTCAGGCACATATGTGAAAGCAGCAGTTTCCTCATTCGACCGCATTATCTCAATTTCTTCAAAGGCATTCTCGCAAACACAACCATTTTTCCCACTCTGATATTGTCCAGCATTAGCATTACCCTGACCTGCATTATCTTTATTTGCATCTGCACCATCCACTTCAGGTTGGTTTAAACATGTGGAGTGTGGCGGATTATTTTCTTTAGAACCCTCAGCAAGTTTTGAGAGACCCTGTGTAGATAGTTTACGCCACTGAGTGCTTTGAACTACTGCAGTGAAGGCCTGTAGCCTTAAACTTCTTCTTGTTCGTCTTGCATCAGGAGACTGTGGTTCAGAGCTACTTGGGTAATTCTCAATATTAATCTCTGCTTCAACTAATTTGGGTTTACTAGACTGCTTTATTACAGCAACATTCTCATTCCCAGTAGCACTAACAAGTGTAAGGGACTTTATGCATTTTACATTCTTGCTTTCTTCCAAACGGCCATCTTTTGAACTCTCACAGTTGTTCCTATTGATCTGCCTCTTCCAACTAGGTTTGTTTCCACAGTTTTCTTTCTCTTTGAAATCACAGTCCAAATCTTGCCATACTTCCTGCATCTTTGACTTTGTTCTCCTCCCTGGTCTCTTCAAGGGAACCTCAAACACAGGACTTCCTTCCATATTTTTGACCTTCTCATAACAATTTTCTTCTACGGAGATCCCTACTAACTTTTCCTGCTCTTCTCCACACTTCAATGTTGCGTCAACATTTAATTCAGCAATGTTATCCACTTTGTTTTCTACGTTACAAACAACAGAATCCTTGGGTTCCTCGTTTTCTTTGTGATCATTGACAACTCTTTCCCCTTCATCATCAAATTTTGATCTCTTGATTAAATCTGCTGGATTCACCATACAGTCCCTCTTCCTTTTAAGAACACTTGTCTTAATCTCCTCTTCTTCTTCTTCTACTAAATTAAGAGGATCAGGGTCAGTCACAATCTCGCTTTCAGGTGAGAAGCCTCTGGTCACCTTGATCTTAGAACTTCTGCGCTCCCGTTTATAGACTGCCCCAAAAACCTGCTCTTCCAGACCTCGTCCAGGCACCTCGGCTGGCGGCCTTACTTTACCCTTTTCATGAATTTTCACATTAACTTCTGTAGAGAAAGAAGGGCATATATTCTGTCTCTCAGAATCACTATCACAAAAAACAGGAAGGAGTCTATTGTTGTCTTTAGTTTGTTTGTCTGAAGAGGGTGAGATCTTCAACAACCACTCAGCAACTTTCTCCACACTCTTCTTCTGTCTCTTATCCACGATTCTGTCTGGCTCCACGTCAACCTTTTTGGCTCTTCTGGTTGACCGTCTCCTGGGTATGTTAGTAACACAATCTAGACTGCCATCATTACAAGTCAGTAAATTACTTTTCCTGACCTCTCCCCTTGAGGGAACATCCTCGAATCCAATTGGATTCTTTCCAGAGTCCTGTGGGAGATCACCATGCCCACTGTGAAAACAATCCTGTCCTGAATTTACTGTACAGGAATCCGCAAGACCCATGAGTTTTGCAAAAGCATCCTTAGCTGGAAATGAGTTGAAGTGGTCAAAAAGAACCTGGCATTACACATCATATATGGATGAGTGAATATTAATTAGTGGTATTGAAACAGCTTGGAAAGTTTCTCACTAAAACAACTTAGTGTTATAATCAGCATCTTGCAAGATCTTTCTAAAATATTCATTATAGAGGTTTGAATTCAATTCAATGCTATTTTAGTTATGTAGTGCTTTTTTTACAACGAAGTTGTCACAAAGCAGCTTTACAGAGTGAATACCTCTTCAAATTTTAAAAACTTAAATTCATTGTTTCTGAGCAAATAATTGGCGTTTCTTTTTAAATATTTGAAGTGGTTAAAAATAGAAGTTATTATATATGAATATACACCTTTTTTGGTTTAAAAAGTAATTACAATTACTATGTAAATACAGAGAAAAAAATTCTCATGTTCATGGATAACCAGATTCAAATTCAAATCTTATATTTTGGCAATAACCATAACCAGAAGTTCTTATGCTACTGCTGTGAGGTGATTCCATCTAGACATTACACAATAAAAACTGAAGTAGATTATTTGTAGGCATTACAAGTCATTGTGCAAAACCTCTCACCTGCTGCTGTGGAGGAACCCGACCCAGGCTTCTCCATCAAAACATGCTCTGAGGAGGTAATTTCCCCACTGCCCTGTGGATCCCCTGATTCTGTTTCAATACTAACCACAGAAAACGGGATAGACATTGCAACAAGCATTAGAATTCAATAAACCCATATCTTTAAAGTAATTCAGTTCAGTTGGAAAAATTCCCGACACTCACCTTGTTTCTTTCCTCCTCTGTGGCATTCCTGTAAAATCTAGTGCAATACACAGCTTAGTGTGATCATTGTTGCTAAATTAATATTGTGATAATATATCCAAGACAATACCATGGCCCACCTCATTAGAAATGGATTAAGCATATACACAGAAATATACTGTATATGCTACAAATGCAGGCAAATACGAGATATTTAGTATTATTTGACCAAGACTTTAGAATGGTCCAAAGCCAGAGATTCATGCTCATTTATTTTGAGTACATCAATACATCTAATACCTCATATACCTCTAAGTTTAATTGCTAAGACAACACAAGTAAAAATATAAAATACAAAAACTTACAGTTTGTGCATGTGTCAAATTCATAAGACTGGACTAAATTCTGCAGTCCCTCTACCAGTCTCTGGAACCCTGGACTTTCCTGCAAGCTTCTATAGAACAAACAGTGACAACAAGCTAAAGACTATTCATGGAAACTTGCCCATAAAATTAGACATCCTAATCATACATGTGCACAACAAATTGTAGTATATGTAAAAATTCAATTACATTTTCGAAGTATCTTTTAGTATGCACTTGGTAATACTTAATCTCTGCTGTATAACATTGACATAACCATGCCATGTCATGGCAAATCATGTATGTTAACGAATGCTGCAGTGTTTAATAACCTGATCATTTAATGCTGTAACGACAAACACTGTGTAGTATGTCACGTCACTGAGGTGTTCATCATCAAATCCAAACTGTCTAACAATATGAAGGCTCAATGTATTTAGTAGCCAACAATTGTAACATGACACTGTTGCATTAATTAACATTTACATTTACAGCATTTAGCAGACGCTTTTATCCAAAGCGACTTCCATTCCCTAACTACAGGGGACAGTCTCCCTGGAGCAACTTGGGGTTAAGGGTCTCAGGAACCCAGTGCTGGTGTGCTGGAGGTAGGATTCGAACCCACGACCTCTTAGTCCAGAGGCAAGTATACTACCACTAGACCACCACCACTCCTCATAACATAATCTGCCATGACATGTTTGTGGTATGGTTATGTCAATGTTATGCAGCACTCATTTTATTAAACCCGCACTTTTATTTCTGGGTATTACCTTTTTGTAACCTTCATCTTGCATACAGGGCAGCTTGTTTCTTTTCCTTTACTCCTTTCTAGCAGTTTCATCATGCAGAATCTGCAGGAAGAGAGTTAATAACAGAGTTATTATCCACGGTTTCGGTGTTTCAGGCAATGCAATGGTGGTGAGCATTTTCATTTTGTAGAGTGGGGGTGGAGGGCTTGTTTTGCTGAATGTTGCGCCAATATTTTTGTCAAATTTTCAGACTTTGGACTTTTTGATGATACTAGCAGAATAACTGTGTTTGGAAACTGTTTTAGTGAAAACAGCAGTTCAACAGAAAAACAAATATTCTAATGAAATAGTGATTAAATTAGAAATCAAGACAAAAACAAACTGAATCAACTACACACTACTACAACTACATATGATAGATGTAGGACAATGAATAAAATGCACTCACTTGCAGAACTGGTGGTCACATCTTGTTGATACTGGGGCATTCATCAAATCCAAACTACATAACAATATGAAGACAATATGAAAATACTGCTTCTGAAGATTTTGAAGATATTCGCGCTAACATCTGTGTGAAGATCCACTCAACACCTGAATGAATTCTGCTGACACTAAGATTGCAGTACGTAAAATTTAAGTTAATTTTACTACAATCGAAGGCATTTTGTGTAGTGTTCATCTTGTGACCTACATGCAGCAACAAAAACTCACCATATTGGACACTGTAAATTCTCCCAGATCACAGCTATTCCTCTCTTGATGTCTTCAGCCTTTGGTGTAGCCATTTCTGTACAAATAAGTGTATAATGTAAGACATGCCATAAGAAGTGTTTGGGGAGGGAAAAAAATTATAATACTAACACTAAAAAATAAAAAAAAATAAAAAAAATAAAAAAACAGGATCCCTATGTGTTGCCATGACTTAGTAAAGCACAGGAAAAATAAATGACTTGGCTTGAGAATTAGATAATTTTGTTATTCCCACACCTAAGTACTGACCATGTATTACATTACAATTCCCATTCAACTGTAACTCATGGCCACACATTATTTTCATTTATTTCAACCAACAGGGCTCTGTACTGATCACACACAACTGTGAAGTGTGTTACTTGTAAATGGATCATCTGAGCAGTTTGCTTTATTAAAAGTCCCTAACAATGACTGAACTAAGGTTTAACTTTCGTTAAATTTTATACTTTTGACTCTAATTCTGGTTTCACATTGTAAATCTAGAAGCACACTGAAGAACTGCATGACATACATATGTCCAGTCGTAATCACCTACATCTCCCTGTACGCCACACATTGATGGGTTTGGTATTGCGTTGGTATTGATTGGTTTTCTGCTGGAATAGAAAAAAAATAAACAGATTCATTTGGTTGTCATTATAGTATTATGACTACTATTATTAATATTTTTTTCTAATTGACTTTTGATCTCTTTTTCAAAAATATGAATCAAATATAAGTTAAATACTTAATCTCCCCATGTGCTAATTTTAATTTTCTTTCGGTTCTTTTTTTCTTTTGTTGTTTAATGGGTGAAGATATCCTGTAGTTGTTTAGAAAATCTGAGCCATCCACCCTGTAAACAACCACAATCACAGTTCAGTTTGACCCAGGTTAAGACAACCTCTTTTAGTCAGATCACACTTTGGTCAGAGGCACCCGTTTTTTACCCATAAAACATCAATTATTTCTACACATTTTAAAAGCTATGCAGTCAACAGGAACCAAAACGTGCAAACTGCAAAAGCCAGGGCAAAAGCAAAGTTTCAGTCCTTTTTGTGTGGAGCCATAAAGCTCTATTAAATTTACTACAAAGGAGTCACATTTTTAGACATTACTGGTCTTATTCAGGAAAATAGCTCAATATATAGCTTCAAAAAACGCAAGCATAAATGAATAGTTCAGCAAGAAATGCAGGAAGATTACATAAAACATCAAATTGCAAAAGTGATCAGGAAGGCTGACAGAAAGATAAACTGTCAGTGATGATAGCCTGACATATAACAGTACATTCACCGATATATAGGTGAATGTGGACACGGTTTTCTACTCCAGCATGACTGTGCCCCGGTGCATAAAGCAAGGTCCATAAAGTTATGGTTGGATGAGTTCGTTGTAGAAGAACGTGACTGGCCACAACCCCATCCAACACCTAAACTGGAACGGAGATTGCGAGGCAGGTCTTCTCGTCCAACATCAATGCCTGAACTCATAAATGGTCTATATAATGAATGGGCACCAATTCCAACAGAAACACTCAAAAACCTTTTGGAAAGCTTTCCAAGAAGATTCCACCTCGAGCTAAGATTCAAGATTCTTTTTTTTCGTAACATACATAGTCATACTGTAAGACTATGACTAGCTAGATCTACTAACAATCTAATAATACAAGTAAAGTTTTCATGATTGTATTAATTATCATAAAAATCTGCACTAATTCTCTGTATTATGTAACAAGTTACCTTCCTCAGGACTTTACCACATTAACATTAATGCTACACCCAGGTGTAATTTTTCTTCACAAAGGACAAGGGAAACTTACCCAAAGTCTCCTGAAGTTATAGAAAATGTTGAATACTGGACAGAAACGCCTATCCTAGTTAAAAAATTAAGTGAAAACCGATGCAAACAAAACTAGCATCCAAACTGAGCCCGAAAACCAACAAAAAAAATTCACCTTTTCCCGCGACTTCATCGGTCACGTGAATGAGGTCACGTGACACTTTTAAACAACCCCATATTTGGAAACATATTTGGAAATGTTTAATTTTGTTGACACATATTCACATTTAAATGTGATATCTGGAAAACATAAATACATACCGGAAAAAAACAAATAAAGCAAAAAAAAATGGACGTGCGTGCGTGCGTGCGTGCTTACGTCACCCTCAAGAAAATAAAACAACAGGAAACTGCTCGGGTGAGTTGCATTTACATGCAGACACATATAAACGAAGGTCTTAAAGATATATAAAGGGCATTAAGTGTTTTATTATTGAATGTTTTGAACTCAGAATATATCAAGCAGCGGTTGATTGTTTTATCTAAGCTGTGGTTGTTGTGTTTGAGCCGAATTTGTCTGCTGGTACGGCCTGGACTCCCAGTACTGCATGAGGGTTGGTGCTCCAGCCTCTGAATTTTACGCCTGTTTACCTACAGTAGTGCACATTTTAGTGTCTTTGCTCTAATTAACCCGTTTAAAACCTCATGAAGGACATTTGAGCTGTACCAAACTTACATTATCAGGCCCTTGTTGACTTGTTCTTTCTTAAAGGAGAATTGCACCCTCTTTCAAAATGTCTGCATAATTCAGTTATTGAGATGTAAACAAAATTATTTAGATTGGCTGTGATGGGGAAATGGTTCATTCTAGAGAAGCTTTCATTACAGAGGTGGTGAATGGAACAATGTAATGGTTGCAGTTCAAAGCCATTTACTGTCCTAAACTGCCACTGAGTCTAAATGATTTATATTCAGTGGAGATCAAAATTAGAGAACAATTTATAAATACATGGTTTACATTGAAATATTGTTAATCTTCATTGTTCAAAATTTGATGGAATATCAACTGTGGTTATCGCACTGCTGTACTGGCATGATTTTTAAAATAATTTTGTGAAAAACATTTTGTGAAAAACACAGTGATCAAAATCAGAGAACAGTAACCACTGTATCAGAAGAAAAGATTGAAACAATTTTTTTTTTTTGAGCTACAGGATTCAAAAATTAGTAGGAAGTATAGAGGCCCTTGCTTTGAATGACTTCAGCACATCTGCACCCTCAGAACATCACTAAAGTAAGTAAGTAAAGCTTTATTGTCATCCCAGCCATATACATATACAGTTGAAACCAAAAGTTTACATACACTGTATAAAAAGACATATAACTTTTTTTTTCTTACAGTCTGATATTAAATCATACAAAACCCTTTCAGTTTTAGGTCTGTTCGGATTCCCAAAATCATTCCTATTTGCTAAATGTCAAAATAATGTGTGAGAGAATTTTTTAGAGATTTTTTTTATTACTTTCTTCAAAGTCAAAAGTTTACATACATTTGCTTAGTATTTGGTAGAATTGCCTTTAAACTGAATGACTTGATGCAAACGCTTTGGGTATCCTTCCACAAGCTTCTCACAACAGTTTAATGGAATTTTGGCCCATTCCTCCTGACAGAACTGGTGTAACTGAGTCAGGTTTGTAGGCCGCCTTGCTCTCACACGTCTTTTCAGCTCTGACCACAAATTTTCTATGG
>JBBJLS010076000.1:6439-27477 GCA_037577275.1 Bryconaethiops microstoma
TAGGTGACCCCCCCTCCCCCCCCCCCAAAAAAAAAAGAACAGATATCAGAGCTTCTTTGCAGTCGTAGTTATTTTTAACAACACTGTGGTGCCACTTTTTCATCCCTTGTTGCATCACCTCAAAAATATGTCTACTTTTCGAAATTTCATCTCTAAACAGGACCCAGAGAAGTTAATCCATGCTTTTATCTCCAGCAGAATGAGCTGCTCACTATCTTCTTAAAGATAACTCAGTGGCTTAGGACCAAAATAAGTTTATGATCTGCTCAAGCAATATAAACTTAACAGGCCTCTCAGAACAGTAAGGACTGGTTAGCCCTCAGTGCAAAGCTGGAGCAAGTTTTCAGAAGATTTTAGATATACTCCATTGTTTTCCTATTTAAAATGGCCAATGTAGTACGTTTCTTAATTCACCCCTCTTCCCCTGACGTCCACATATGACATTTCTTTGGTATTATTTAATTATATATAATAGTAGTTAATTATATATGTATAATTGAAGATGGTTTCTTGCTGAAACAGTGTAATAAAAAACAGAATGAACAAACATTACCTTTCAAAGCTATCCTTACATATATACCTATTAGTACTACAGCAATTTAGCTCTGCCTATCCACACTGATAAGGGGTTATAAGTAATGATAAGCAATGATACTTTTTTTAAAATCACGATTAATGACATGGTTTTATGGGATTAATTACGATTTTATCACATTGTTAAAATGAAGTAATTAATTCACAAGTAGTATATTGTGCACTTTCATTTTTAAAGTGCTGATATATGAACAAAAGTGAAATAACATTTGCGTTGCTAAGACTTTAAACAAATAAGGAGCTTTTTAACAGCAGTGTTCTCTTTAACACAGTTACACAGCTGCGGTTCAAATATTTCTAAATCTCAACTTCATCATTATTGTAATAAAATCAAATATCAAACCAAAACTATAAGCCACTCCAGGGCATTCACGTTTTATCTAGTTTGTTATAGAATAACAAGTTTCCCTCAGAGTCCTGAGCATTAAAGTAGCTGCAAAGGGGGACCAACTCCAAATGAAAGTTTATGTATCTGAATGCAGTGTCAATAAAGTCCTTGTTGGTGTAATGGTAAGGTGTCCCTGCAGCGCTTCCAGTCTCAGCTGGTTTTCGCTGGGGTCAGGTGTCCTATTACTTTTGTCCATATTATATGGACAAACTAATATGATATGGACAAAAGTAATGATAACATATTTATATGGACAAAGGTAATGGCACACCTGACCCCCGCGAAAACCAGCCGAGACCTAAGGCGTTGCGTGTCAGTGCCCAATCCGGTTCCGGGCATGCATGCGCATGCGCTCTCCAAAAATGCCTTTGTTCTGTAGTTTGCAGAATGCTAGCTAAAGCTAGAAAACATCACCGCTGTCCAGACATCACCACAAGCTGGAAGCATGGCACGATCTGAAGTAGCCTATGTCCTGCTTCACGGAAGCATTTCTCAGTGTTAGAACCTGACTGTATAAACTGGCTCTATGCACCTTTTAAAGATCGATCGATCGATCTATCTAGGCTCTTCGCATTTAAACAAAATGTTTTTCTCTATATAATTCTATATAAAATATAGTATATATTATGATTACATATTGTAGCGAGTGACACGGCTGGACTGCTTCCCATGAGCCCTTGCGGGCTGAGTAAGGGGCCGGTTGGCGTTTGTGTGTGTTTTTGGGGAATATTAGCGGGGGGGTAGTTGTTTAAAGCAGTAGTACAGAATGTTTATGTGTAAACTGTGTTTGTGTGTTAACTCGTTAATTTGAGTCCTTCTCACCATTCACCCTCCTCCAGAACGTTAGCTGTTGCTGAGAAATAAAAGGACATTTTGCTTGAAGAACAGTGTGTCCTCTCACGCTCCCCACATTGGCGTCAGAAGTGGGATGGAGCAACTAGAGAGAGAAATTGATGCATTGATGGAGAGAGCACAGTGAGCAGTGAACCGAGGAACTGAGCATGGCACTAGTATTGTCCGGAGACCAGCACCCCACCCCGTGGAGGAACATGGTACTCCTACGGCAGGCTGGGCCAAAGACGACGGCAGGGAAACAGCACCCACACAGCTGGGACCCTGAGTGGCCGTCAAGCTGCCGTGTTTTAATGGGAAGGCACCATTAGAACCTTACCTGGTGCAGATCGAGCTGATGGCATGGCACAACTGGTGGGACCAGAATGAGGCAGTGGTCGAGGTGTTGCAAGTCTTGGTCGACCAACCGCTCAACGAGCGCCGGGACTTCTCGCAGCTGGTGGCAGCACTACGGCAGAGATTTGGCCGGCCGGAGAGGGAAGAGACAGCAAGAGAGAGCGCACTGACACTGGGGACGCTAGTCCGGTCCGTTTACACCCACACCGTTAGTTGCAGGCTAAGTGGCAAGCGGCTAAACAGAAAATCGAGGAGATATCAGTGGCAGGGGTAATTAAGCTATCAGATAGTCTTTCAAACGCTGGATTTTGCAGCATAGGCCGGGTCAACTCGGGTCAGCTCTGTAACGTGAACGCCCTGTCGCGCCGACCGAAGAGTGCCATTACTGCTGACGCGCGAAAGAAAAAGAGCAGGGGTCTGTGCTGAGTGTGGCCATCATTAATTAACGTTATATTCATTAATTTATTAGTTAATAATCAATTAGTAATTGATTAATGATCTATTAATTAGGGGTTTTCTATCAAGCAGTGTTCATTAACGAATCCAGCATAAACTATTCGACCAGCGAGATAGTTCAGCAGGACTACGGTAATTAACCCTTTAAAGCTCTTCCTAACCGTGTATTAGGAAGAGTTCACTTGAGTAGGGCATTAGTTCATTATTATTAAGTTAATGAGCATAGGTAACGTTTATCGCAGCCATGAAGTGACTTCACTTTTACTGAAGAAGAGAGAATCGCTGATCACGCTAAGACAATATTTATTGACACTCTAGACAGACATTTAACACACCTAAACACAAAATATAATAAACAGGAGTAAAGATAATATGAGTTATGATATGGTTACAGAAAAACAGTTCATCCGTCCCTGAACAACAAGCTCCTGAATTAAGTACCACAGCCCAAAGTTCCAAGACCAGTTCAAGCATGTAAAATCACCCTTACACCAGAGTTTGTCAAATTAGGAAGAAGCGTTTACTTATGCACCAGTCCTAGGATGAAGCGAAGTCAGTCTTGGGCTGGAGAGATGGAGCTGAGTTTCAGGCCTTGGGTCTTGCTGCTTGAAGGCAGGGAAGACAAAGATGAAGATGTGTCAGAGATGGGGAAGGCAGAGTGGAGTGGTTTGGGAGAGTGGGCTCAGGTCACCCTTTATGGTGAGTGTGAGCTAACTCCTTGCCCCCCTTCCGCTTGGACACTAGCCAATCAGAAGACCCACCTCCCTTTCCTGATGCAACTTAAAGGGGGAAGTCACTTTTATGGGCTGTGGTATCAGAAAATTTCTTGAGGGTGGAATAAAGTTCCTAACTCTTACACCATTCATGCTAGAATGTTCAAACTTATGGTTCTGTCCTTGTCGTGCTCTGGGCTTCACATAGACACCAAACATATATACATTTTGATAACACTACACAGATTGTGACCTGATCCACAAATATTCTCCAGTTTATCCATATTATATTACTGAAACATTAATGTTAAACTATCTAAATATCATGTTATTACCCTTTCTTTATTAACTGAACAATTCCCATTTTAGTTTCAGTGAGAACTCCATGACATTTTTGTGTTCCTCTGTCTGGCTCTGTGACCTGACTCGTGATCTGGCTAGGGCAGGGCTTTCTTAACAATTAGATTACTGCTTCTGTTATTCCATGGCCACACTTCCAAAGAAAACGACTACCATAATCGTGGTCGATTACAAATACCGAACATTTCGAGACCAAACATGGCAAGGAAAATTTGGAGGAGAAGAAACTTATAGATCAGATACACACTGAGACATTTTAACAAATTCAAGTAATTATGAAAGCAAACACGGACAATTGAACCTTGACATAGAAACATCTAGGAAAATTAACAGAGCCATATTTGCCTCAGTCATGGAATTCACTCTGTAATGAATAGGAATGCCACATGGCTCCAGCGTGTGTGAGAGGTTAGCAACAGTTCAAACATCCTGGGTCAGACCGTGGGGCCTTGCTCTGGTTCCGTGTTGGCCTTCTGCAAGTAGGGCAATGATAGTATGGACGGAAGGTCTGTGTCATAGGACCTGGGGGAAGCAGAGCCTGCTGTCCTCTGAACTCTGACCATTGGGTGGATTAAGGGTCCTTGGAGAGTATCAGTTGTGGTTCGTAGATAAGGGACACCTGGTGTTATTTCCCTTTGTGGTATGAACTACCGCGGTATTGTCCTTCTGAGAGACTACAGACCCCCCTTTTGTTCTCCTTAGTCAGCAAACGGCCTGACCTGTGTGTGGAACATGTTCTGATCCTACAACTGCAACAATTCTGCAAAGATGAGTGGGCCAAAATTCCTCCACAGTGTTGTAAAAGACTCATTGCAAGTTATTGCAAGCGCTTGATTGCAGTTGTTGCTGCTAAGGGTGGCCCAACCAGTTATTAGGTGTAGGGGGCAATCACTTTGTCACACAGGGCCATGTAGGTTTGGATTTTTTTTCTCCCTGAATAATAAAATCATTCACTTAAAAAATGCATTTTCTGTTTATTTGTATTGTCTTTGACTAATATTTAAGTTTGTTTGATGATCTGACACATTTAAGTGTGACAAACATGGGGGGGAAAAGAGAAATCAGGAAGGGGCCAAACACTTTCACACCACTGTAGCAATTAAACTGAATATCGAATCTTCTGAAGATATTGCCAAGTGGAAGGATACAGATAATAAGAGGTCCCAAAACAGAGCCCCGGGAACCCCACTGATGACTAGGGTTGACTGAGATTTAAAGTTCGTTGGACACACTGTGTATGGCCGGAGAGGTCTGAAGTAAACAAAGTATAAGTGATGTCACTGATTCCAACTAAATTTCTCTCTAACAAAATGGTATGGGAGACTGTATCAAATGCAGCACTCAGGTCAAGCAACACCAAAATAGTCAACAGCCCAGAATCAGCGGCCATTAACATGTCATTAGTGATTTTAACCAAAACTGTCACATAATCCCAACGATTATGGTTTAAACTCCATGAGAAATTGCGCATCTGAGTAGCTGCAGGTTATTGTACAGATTATTGTGTGGATGTGTAACTGGGGGAGGAAGTACAAAGTTATTGATAGTTATTGATAGTTATTGATAAGTGGACAGTGATTGTAGATACGAAATTCCCTCTGGTTTGCCTGGTTTCTTCGTCCCTCTTCTAACCCATTTCTACCTGTTTTTAGGGAGTTCTGTGGTCTGATGCTGACGGTTCTCTGGCTGCTGATGTGCAGACACTCTGGACGGTAAATCCTCAAATTCAACCATTTATTAAAGTTGGTGGAAAAATATATTAAGTTATGCATCATAGTTCTTTTGATTTATGTATCACAACATTGACTATATTTTTTATTTATTTGTAATTTATGCCGTACTGTGTGGAAGTTATATTTAAAAACTGTTTAGATCAGCAGTGTTTTTCACATTAATATTACTCAATAAAACTAAAAAGTAAATACAAAACATACATTACACTGTAAATAGTGATTTTATGTCTAGTGTATCAGTGTGTTTCTTGTGGAAGTCCAGTATTTCTTGTAGTTTCTATCAGAAACCTGACCTGATTTGAATTTCAGAAATCCAAACGGCTGGAGGATCCGAGGAGAAATCTGGAACCAAACCTGTGTTGTCCTTACCAGCTCACTACTTTTTTACAAACAAAACAAATGTTGATACTTTTTACTGCTTTCTTGTTTGCTTGCATTTATTCTGATGTAAACTTTGCTCACAGAAAGACACACAAAAAAAAATGGCTTCAAACAATTGGCATAGGGGCCTAAAACGTATGCAGAAGACTGCATGTTTTGAATTCATTCATCTATAATCATACAGGTGACATTCTGAACTATTAACACACTGGTAGGCAGCGCAGTATGTGTAGTAGGAGCTTTTTGTTAGCTTGTAATTTGAAGTTTAAATTAATACGGTTTGAAGTTGAGTTGTTTTTTTTGTTTTTTTCAGAAAAGTGATGATATGGGACCTTTATTATATTGAAAGGAATCACAATATGTAGCAGTAAAATCGCAATACTGATATTTTGTCCATATTGTGCAGTTGTAGTCATGAGACTGATCTTCACCAGCAGGTTAAGCAATGCAGCACTTCCAGATGTCCAGTGTTCCCTGTAGCTCCATCAGACCTGGTGCCTGTAGCTGGAAGTTCATCAGTAACTGGAACTGATGAAAGTCTGTTTTGAAGTGTTTACAGCCTGATTTTGTTTACAGGAGCGGTGTCGGTGCTCTGAGGTTGTGCACAGCTGTGGCTGTTACTGTGTTCCCCATTGTGGCCTGGATCTACTATTACATCAACAAGGAGCTGAGGGCAGACTGGCCTTCCCACTGCACCACTGCACTTTAGCAACACAGATTGACATGGTTTAACGCATCTTAACACAACACAGCTTAATACATTTTAACGTGGTTTAACACAGTTTAATCTGGTTCAAGACAGTTAAACACAGTTTAACACAATACAGTTTAACACTCAAACTCTGTTGAACCATATTAAGTTGTGCAAAGCTATGTTAAACCACATTAAACTGTTAAACAATGTTAAACCATATAAAATTGTTTAGCACAGTTTAACAAACTGCAACTGAGAATCATAAGTCCTAGTTAACTGTAAAAAACAAGAACGCTATATGTTTGTCCAGTGAAAGAGCCAGTTGTGTTCGGGTCAGTGTTGTGTCCATGTTAATTTGTTGGGACTGTGTGGATGATTTGAAGTTAAAGGGAAAGTTATTATATGAAGCTATAGATATAAATATATATAAATGTGTATATATATTTACTGAAAAACATTGCACATGAAGTATTAAGAAACAAAAAAAAACATTCCACATTTTTTCCCATTCTTGTTTCATACAAGCTGCTTATTAAGAAAAGTTAAATTCAACTTGAATTATATTTTTATTGTTTGAGGTCTACCATTATTAAATGGTAGTCTGTTATAAAATCACAAAAGCTTGGCTCCTCTTTTCCTTGTCCAGTAAAAGAGGGAGATTTAGTGCTTCAGAAGCTGATATTCAATTTAATTAGATTGAAACTTTCCACTGATCACTACATCAGTGCTCAGTAAATTAGATCAGGGCGGGGATCTATCCTCCCTGGATTCTCCGGGATAGTCCAGCAGGGTCCCATTCCATGAAACCGGATTAAGGGAAAGTCTGTTTTATTGTAAGGGAAAGTAAAACAGACTTTCCCTTAATCCTGTTTCATGGAACGTGACCCGGGTGGAGTCTGAGGTGACCTGCAGGTCTGAGAGACGCAGACTGAAGGGTGAAGGCTGGATGAAGTTTACCTATAGTTGAACATTTAGTTGAGTTTGTTTTTATTCTTTATATTTTAGTATCAGTGCATTTTTGTTGTTTTGACCTCAGATCTTAATAACATTAATAATTATAATAAAACATTATAGTAACAGTAATAAAAACAATAAATAATTATAACTACAATAATAACACCAGCAATAATATAACTACAACAATAATAATGATAATGCAGTTTTTTTTTTTTTACTCTGCCGTTCCTTGAGCGACCACCAGACCGGCTGTTCCCCGGGTGCCGGTCAGAAAAACCGCATCCTGCATAACGCGCTGTGGCGAATTAAAAATAAATAAATGGAATTGTTTCTTAAATCACGCTCAATTTTCTCTCTGTAAAACGGTGATATATGCCTGATGTTATATTTACCTGGTGTGAGCGGGACTGTCCGCGGTGTGTTTTCAGTCCGGCAGCAGCCGCGGCGGCCCGTATGCAGGATGGCGGTGGCCGTGGTGAGCATGCTGAAGCCCTGGAGTCCGCGGTAAACAAACACTTTAATAATTTATTAACCTTATTAAAACACTTTAACAAGTTTATTGAATCTGTGTGCGCTTTATCAGTGGATCAGAGGTAAAGTAAAGCGTCAGAGTGGTCAGGCAGCTGGAAATACTCACCATCAGCCCGTAACCTTGTCCTGTTAATGTGTCCTCCACACCTAGTATAATTATTAAATGGTGTCGATTTTTTTTAAGCAGTAGCTAGTAGGTGTTATTGTAGTAGCAACTGTATTGTAATTGGTAGCGTTTAAATATAATCACCATGTTGGTGCAAAAATACTATTTTATTCCTGTCAAACTGTCTTATCTTTGGCATACTGAGTAGATTAAATGAAAGAAATGGGAACAAATGTTTTATTGAGACTGTAAAGTGCCTAAAGATACATGGTGTCTAGATAAAGTAGTTCCCAACCACTCAGCATTCGGCACCACCAGTATACTGATCACCGACCTGATCATCTGGAATCATCTGCACCTGTTTCTTCACTGGCTAACTTTTTCTCTGCTCAGTTCAGTCGCTGAGTCGTAAAATTCTTGTGTTTCACGTTTAGTGTGCCTGACAGTCGACCTCCAGTGTGTGCTCAGTTTAATCTTTACTTCTAAATTTGCTCCAGCGTTCATGTCCATACTGAGCAAACTTGGCTCCCTTTTAAGCCTTTGTCTCCCCCTGGGTTTATTCCTGAGTCTCTTTCAGCAACGCATGTCTGGATCTGCGGGTCTGGAAAGCTGCTTCGGGACGAACTCTGTATAAACAAAACTGAAGATTCAGATTCAGGATGTCTATTTGTTATATATAGTTATACTTGAGGATGAAAGCTTCTTTTTAGTCTCTCATTTCTGGCCATAAGCCTGCGGAACCATTTGTCTGAGTTTAGCAGGTTAGTTGCTGGGGTGTGAAGAGTACCTGATGATCCAGATCGCTCTGGTATTACAGATGTTTTCCTGGGAGGACAGAGTAAACCAGTGTCCCACTGCTCTTATCACTCGCTGCAGGGATTTTCGACCTTGAAGTGATGCTTATGGTCATGAAGCTCTTGACAGCAGTTGTATAGAAGGTTTTTGGGATTGCAGGAGAGATGCTGAATCGTCTCAAATGGTACACACTGACACATCTTAGTGACCGTAGTGTCGTGTCTGATAGTGAGTGATACTTGTGTAAACATCCAAGCATGATATATGATAGTTCTTGTTAAAGTTTGTCCATTTCTTTAGACTGGAGTCTGATGTGCTCTTCTTCTCCCTCAGGTTCTGCGCGGTGCGATGGAGTCGATATAACCCGTATTACCTGGAGCCAGAGTCGCGCAAGGAGGCGTACATGATCTCAGAGGCAGAGCTGAGTCCAGAGCAGAAAGAAGAAAAGGAGTTGAAAATCACCCGACCAATCAAAGCAGCGCCAATCAGCATGACCAGCTCTCCCTTTGATGACCCCGTTTTGAGGTAAGACCACCAGAAGGGCTAAAGATAATAATTGTTACTGCGATTGATTGATTTAGTAATTTAACTGTTGTTCGGTATCTCTTGTTTCGCTGTTGCAGTAGTTCCATCTATGTGGTGCAGTAAAACAATAGAAGCAGTGGCGCCCCCTATGGTTCCTGTAGTGCATTGTGCTCTGTCAGAATGTATATTATGAGCATTATAGAACTCTTTCATTTTTAAGTGCCGTCGATGACATTCTCTTTGTCGACCAATTGTTATGACCCTACTGAGCAGTCTGTACCCACCGATAAGTCTGAGGGCCTGTTTCCTTTGTAGGTTTACACCAAATTGCAGGATTCGTTTCAATTTACCACTGGAAATTGTTTTTAACATAGGCTTATTCTTAATCTGGGTAGGCCCTGTTCTAATGCTAGTTCCCCTTTCTGTCAACAGCAAGTTCATCAACATGATGATGCAAGATGGCAATAAAATACTGGCCAGAGAAATCATGACGCAGGTAAGAACTTGGCTGCTTTTTCAAGACTTAATATTGGAATTTTTTTATTTATTAATTATAAATATGTAATTTGATGCCTATTTTAGAATTTACCTGTTTTAGAATTTACCTGAAATTCTTCCCTGGTTTAACTAGATCTACATAGGTCTCTCATGCATGTCTTCTCTGTTATCAGACTCTAGAGACAATAAAGAGGAAACAGGTGGAGAAATATCACAGAGCTCCAGTAGTGGAGAGGGAGGCGATCGAGTGTAACCCATATGCGATCTTCCACCAGGCCATTGAGAACTGCAAACCAGTCATTGGACTGGCCACAGTTCAGAGAGGAGGAAGGAACTACCAGGTTAGTGTAGGGTTGGGTATTTTTTTACATTTTATTGCTTCCAATTCCAGTTCTGCCTACCGATTCCACCAATGCTTAGATACCAAAAATACCTTCATTCTGAACATCCATAATGTTCCTGCATTGAAGGGAGTAAAATGCTAACAAACATTTCAAGTAAGTAGTTTATTTATATAGCACCTTTCTCAGACAAGGCACAAAGCGCTATACATAGTTATCTAAAAGCCATTTTGTACACGTATGTCTTCAGCTTAAATTTAGACAGTTTGACAGATTGCCAAGCTTCCTTTGCCATCAGAAGCTGTGAACATGTTTCTCCACAGACCACAGTGCAACATATAGCAACATTCAACAAAGTGTAAGTTACAACAGAAACAAACAGACAGCACAACAATGTACTGTAGTGTAACAATATAGTGTGGACGGGATGAATCTTCCATGTTTACATCCCGTAATGGGGATGCCAGAAACATACAATAAATAGATAGTATAGTAGTCAGAATGGGATGTACATCCAAGACAGTACAGTAATAGACAATACAGCAGTGTGTGGGGACTGTACCTTAAGCGGCTGGGGAGAAGTTTGTGGGGACAGTACGGTGCTCAAGAGTACCTCAGTCGTGCCACTGGCAGTCCTGGGATTTGAACCCACAACCTTCCGATCACAGGGGCAACTCCCTAAACACCAGGCTACCAGCTGCCCCAAAAATTTTTATAACTGAGAGGACAGTGTGGTCACCAGTGCTGTAATGACTCTTGCTGTTCCTCACCAGGTTCCGATCCCCCTGAAGGAAAACCGCCAGCGATTCCTGGCCATGAAGTGGATGATCACAGAGTGCCGGGACAACAAGCACCGCCGCACGCACATGTACGAGAAGCTCTCCCAGGAGATGCTGGCTGCCTTCGCCAATGAGGGGAACGTCATCAAACGCAAATACGACCTTCACAAGATGGCTGAGGCTAACAGAGCGTACGCTCATTACCGCTGGTGGTAATGGACGAATGACGGACCTGTGGTTCCTTCAGTTGTTGGACTGGTTGTGTCGGACGGGCTGGTGGACTACTTCACGTACTTCTCTTCCAGTTAACCTGATAAGCCTAAACTTACGTCTGTTCAGTAGGAGAAGAGCTGAAAGACATTTGTACTGAACAGTTGTCAATTTCGGCTTGAGTTAACCAGCTAAGTGACTTCTTGCTCTGGGAAACGGCCACTTTTTCTGCTTCTGTGGTTTACTCCAAGCTGATTAGTTCATTTTTTGGCAGCAGTGAGCAGAAGGCTTATCACAACTCGAATACCTTATTTAACAAAGCTGGATTTAGCTAGATAACTTGTGCCCAAAGTCAAGAGTGTCTAATAGGGAAACCGCTAAACAACGTTCCTATTGGACAATCTCCATTCAGAATACTGAGTAGTCCAGGCCTAGGACTCCTGTCTGTGAAAGCAACTGTCTGTGGAGCTTGTTCAATGTGATATTGTTCATGTAAGTGTTTTTACTGTCACTGTTGAATAAATGTTAATGATTCCCTTGACTAAAGCTTATACTTTTAGTGGTTTGGGTTTTAAAAGATGATTTCTTTGTTAGAGTTGTCACTACGGCTTGTATAGGTAGCTATTATCTTTTTTTTTTTTTTTTTTTTTAAAGGTTAAACTATAAAAAAATTATAAAACTATAAAAAAACAGACATAATCACGGCTGCACAGTCGGCCTCTTCAGACACCCTGCAATTGAAGAATTCGGTTTTATTTTGGCCATGTGAACATTATCCCAATATACATGAGTCACTGTTCCACTGGAACTGTGTTCTTTAAAAAATATATATTTTTAAATTTAGTAATTCAAAATGTAAGTTTGATCCATTAAAGAGCAAATGAGTTTATTGTGACTTCAACTGACAGAAAGTGATCAAAATGTACCAAAGTGTTTTATGTCAATTTAGCCCTCACGGGTTAAAAAAGGGAAAGAATCAGCCAATTTATGAATAACAAATCGTGAACCACCTTTCAGAGACTTTAAAATACTGTACTGGAAAAAAGAGGCTGTTTAGTGGGTGACCAGTGGGTGACATGAGCTGGGATGCCACCCCTGCCATTAAATAGTGTGTGTGTATGTTGGTGGTGTGGGAGCAGGGGGGTGCTACCATAGGCCATCTCCACATTAAAACATACATGCATCAGCAATTAAATTGGCATCTAATCAATACCAGCTCATTTTTTATAGCTTTTAATCAATTATTTAAGGAAATGAGGAACAGTGACAGCATCTTTTACTTTTAGTGAGAAAGTGTCCACACCAAAGCCCACATCTAAAATCAAACACAATATCTGGAATCCCAATGTGCAAAACTCTTTATTTGACTCTGAGACGATCACTGAGAACCTTTTGCTTCGGGTTCAAAAGAAAAAATAACCGAATCTGAAACAAGGCCTTAGAAAAATACAGAAGAGGTCAGGCATTGCCTGTTCTTTAATCTTAAAAATTTATTTGACATTTTCATTTTAAGTTGTTCACTCTACAACTTTCCAATGTTTAACAAGTGTAAAAATCTTCAGTTTATGCAATAAATGAATATGTAGTAAAAAAACATGGTGTGCAAAAACTTTTGATGCCTCATTTCTTCATTAGCCTGGTTAAATACAGGCCAGAGTTTGGCTGGACTAAGTGCAGGGTCAGTCTGTCAGAGTCTGATTCAACAGAAGCTGATTGAAGGCACTGCGCATTCAGTCGCTTAACACTAAAGCCAGGGTCCAAATGGTGCTTGTACCTTAAGGAATTGTGGGTAATAGGCAGCTTGCGAGGCCATATAGAGGGGCACAGTGAGCCCTTCTTAACACCGAAACGAGGAGTGGGACACCCTACACCCTCAGTCCACGACCACAGGGCATTCCAATTCTCATTCTAGCATTTAAAAGAATGCTCACTAGCGCCCTCCATATTGGCCTGAGGTGAGGACCATGCACCAGTTGGGACCTAAAATTAGATGCTGCTGTTTAAATAATTTTTAAAACGTAAGCTATGATGCCCCAGAAGAAATCTTTCTGGTTCCCCAAACAAAAAAAGGATGGCTCTTGCCTCCAGATATTGTAAGGGTTCTATGTATAAAAAGTTTATAAAACCTTTTCACTGAATCTTCACTGGCAGAGGTCACAGCGCTGGTTCTGGAAGGTCGACGTCCAGCACAGTTTGGTGATTTCTCAGTTTAAACTGGGCTGGACACCAGCCCTCCAGGACCAGAGTTAGACCCCCATTGTTCTATGTACATGCTTGAAATGTAGAGCACAGAATGATGTTTTAGCACCACTGAGGAAATATTTGTCTGTTCTACCAAACTAGAAGACGTTTCAGTCTCACAGCTCTACAAATGGGACAGTTAAAAGCTCAATTTAAGTTACATTTTAGAATTATTTCTGATTGGTCCTTAGGTTCACTGGTCCGTATGACTGTCATTTTAAATGACCTTTGACCAGTGTCCCAGTCAGAATCTATCAAACCAGATTCTGATCCTTCCGTAAAGATAATTTTAATAACTGAAATGTATTGATCCTAGACAGTCTCACAATTTAAGCTTCTTTAATATGTGGTCAGTAAGAATCGGGGCAGAAGGTCAATTAATGCTGCTGATTTTCCACAAAATAACTGAATCATCACCTCTGTAAATGTTGATGAATGGGGTTCTCCGATAAGAAACACTTCAGTTATGATCAGGTCCAATACTAACAATTGTCTTATACTTCTTCTTCTGATTTATTCATTCATTAAAGGGCTATATTCCACATTATCCTTGTATTTCTCCCCCTCCACCCCACCCAAGGTCCCTTTATGAGATTTGTTTTTATGCATCAATATTAACATTTCTTCTAACATGACCAAATGTGCTGGCTTTTGTGACACCACAAAAAAATTTAACAGGCCATTTTGTACCTTAGTTTCCACATATGAACTGGAGGGTGGAGTTTACATTTTGAACTTTTAACAGTTTACATACAGCATTAAAAATATTGTATAAAAGTAAGGAAAATGCAGTTTTCCATGATATGGGCCCTTTAAAGGAAAGCTCATCTTTTTTCAGTTTTTCAGTATTTGATCATTTAAAATGATTAGAATGCTGGTATATCTGTATTTAACAGATCTCAAGTCAGCTATTATTAAATTAAATTCTGTATTTTTATTCAGATCTACAGCTGCAACTAACTAACTAGTATTTCTATAAAATCAAAAAACTATTGAAACAATCAGGCCAGGATACAAACATACTTCCATTGTCAAGTATCAGAGCTGTAAATTAAAAGATGTGGTTCTAAAATATGTTCCATGTTTGAAGCCATTGGAAAGCATCTGAAATGTAAACCTATGGTGCTGCGCTCCAACTGAGCTGTGCATTAAAGCAGCAGCTAGTTTATGGAGAATTTGTACCATTTTGTTGCCTGCCAAACTTATGTATGCTAAAATCACAGCGATGCACCGCCTCCTGTGGTCATTGGTTTTATGGTGGAAAAATCAGCAACCAAATCTGGACCCCGTTCTAGCACAGTCCGTTAGGCTCCGCCCTTGTTCCTGCCACCTCAGTCGGTCACCTCGCTGTAGTAGTACTTCTGCGCCGTTTTGCTGAGCGTCCAGCCGCCAGCACGAAATTCCAGGATCTCGAGCAAAAGCAAACGGCCCAGAGAGCTGAGACCGTCCTGCAGAAGGAAACCGTCCCGCAGGAGACAGAACAGCTCGTCCATCCGCTGCACATTCATCTTCTCCAACTGCTCTCCGATACGGTGGAGCTGCAGCACCAGGCAGTCCACCTGAGACACATACACAGTTAGTTCAATCAAATCATATTAAAATATCACACAAAATCCCACTGCTGTGCCATACTTGCATTTCTAGTTCCGTGTCAGGGCTGCACAGCATACTGTATGTTAATTGTTATTGTGATATCGGTCTCTGCAATACTGATCGGCGCATGAATGGGCAGAGCTAAACTGCTGTAGCCAGAGTACAAAGTTACATTTAAGACTGGGTGTTTTAGACTGTATGGATGGGGCAGTAAATGTACCAATTGAAACAATATTTACAGACTTTAAATATTGTTTTCATTCCAGAAAAGCTATACGGGTCCTTTAACATTGTGAAAGGCATTGCAATAGCAATATGTAGCAGTGAAATTGCAATACTAATGTATTGCCCATATCGTACAGCTCTACTCTCTGTGAGGCCAATACCACACCAGTTAAGCAAAATTAAAAACTATTACTCATCCTGTCATGATTAAATTTTAGCTGATGGCTGTTATAAATAAATTTTTGGTCATTTTATGCAGTTACATTCAAGCCTAAATTGGCCAAACTAGCAGACTAACTATACGCTTTGTAGATGTCAACACTTATGAGTTCCCAACTGAGCTCAAATTAAAAAATTTTTAAAAAACCATTACGGCCACCCTTTAAAGGTGTTACTAACAAATAAATAAACAAACAGGATTCACCGCCACACTCTAGAGGCGTTAATAAATAAAGCAACAAACATTATTCGCCACCACCCTCTATAGGACATATTTAAAGCATTTGCCTCACCATAATCAAAAATCCTCAAACAACAGAACAATAGAAAACAGCTGTAGTGACCGTAAATAAATAAAATCAGCTCAAATAACTGCCATCAGATGATTAGGTAATAATTACGACAGGCCTACTTATAACACACCACACAATTTGAGCAGTTTTTTTGCATCCACTTCCACCACTTGATATAAAACTTAAAATGCTGTAAAAAAAAAAATACTATGAATGTGAATGAGACCATAAAATATCAGTTTAATTGTGTAATGGTTGTGGTCTAGTGCCAAGATAGATGGCAAAGGAAACAAGGCTGCTGAAGACTGTGGGTAAAGTTAGCTCACCTCCTCTTCGCTTTTGAGCGAGTCAGGCTGGGCAAGTCTGAATAAGCAGTCATATACCGGGTGCACCAGCGCCATCATGGGCATGTTATTCACCTGAGGCCACAAGAAAATTACCCATCTTATTAATACATTATTAATCTATCTTTTTACGATTTTCTACATGAAATAAAGGGGGGAAACAACCAGTCACGTTTTAATTCTAGTTTACGGGGGGGGTCAGGAGCAGTTTCGATAGGGAGAACGTCACTCTCGCCTCTGGGATGTTTTAGATTTTGAGCAGTGGTCGTACCAGTGGGCATGTGTCAGACAGTCAAACCAGTGTGTGTGTGTGTGTGTGTGTGTGTGTGTGTGTGTGTGTGTGTGTGTGTGTGTGTGTCCCCGATGAAGAGCTAGCTGTAACAGTCATGATTAACTTTAATTTTTCTCTGTCCCTAAAGTGATCCTCACATGAAGCGAAACCTTAACCCTAAACCCAGCACTCAGCTTGACCCTTACAACTGAACCTCATTTCCAGTACTAAATCTAAACCTAAAAAGGCACTCACTCAAACCGTAACCCAAAAACAAAAATCCACATTTGTCCAGTGGCTTGTTCTGCTCATTTATTCCTCACTATCCTTTAACCTGAACTACAGATCCAAACCTCTTCACCACCCCACACAAACAAGCATTTACCTTCAGGTAGTCGAAGATGTTGCAGATGAAGGAGACGTAGCACACCCACTCCTGAGTGGACCTCTTCCTCGTCTCCTCGCGAGCCTTGAACTCATGCTGGAGCCGGTTCAGGAGGTTTCGGCGGAACACATTGCCACTGCTCTGCTTGGCCTCCGCCTGCAGGGGGCAGTAGGAAGCCAAGTCAATATGACATTCCTTATGCAGTGACAGAGGCCTTCAGTCAGAGAAACTGCAAGACCATCAGTGAAATAAACAAATATTCACTTAAATTAACGACAGTTGGTCTCTACAGTGATATGTACAACTTCCCAAAGAACCAGTGGTCCACGGTCATTAATAGCCAAGTTTCCTGGTCCATTTCCTGGCTTCATGTCAATGTCCATGGTCCACTGATTTCTGGGAACTTATAAGAATCACTGTACAGTCCAGTTGTCTTTAATTAAAGCAGATAATTGCTTGTTTTCTCCTGATTTCACAGTTTCTCAACTAAATTGCAAATAAAGTAATGACACTAAACCACAGATCTGGATCAGACATTTACCTGCACTATAGTGAAGCAGATACGTCCAGCTTCTTTGCTGAACACTTGATCCTTCAGAGACTGGTCCACGATGACATTAGACACCTTCTCCAAGTCCACAGAGCCTGGATCTGATAGGGAAACAGTCATCCAGGCTCGGAAAACTCTTAAGACAGATAAAAGTTTCTTGACACTAACACAGAGTTTGAGATGGCAATTTAGTATCTGAACCTGCCAATAGTGGTTGAAACTAGGACAGTCACTAGAGATGCATGATATCAACAAAATATCTGTATAGCAATTAAACTGCGACATATTGCAGTTGTGATGCTTTTTAATATATTAAACCCATGTCATCACTTTTCTGTAATAAAAATGGCTTGAAGTCTGTAAATATTGTTAAAGTTTCAAAGTGTCTGTTCACACCCCTGTCCTTAAAGTGCATATATTGAACACAAGCTGCACAAACAGTTGGCAATGTCACAAAACCAATACATTTACATTTATCTCATTACTCAGCCCACAGCGGTTTAGCAAATCTTATTCATGCTGAAGTTCTAAGAAGTGTATCAGCTCCATGCTGTCTTTAGAATATGCAGGAATTCAGGTCAGCCAATCAGAAGAGATTTTATTTACATATATCAGTCTTACAGGCACAGTAACCGAAATTGTCTGTTTAAATCTGGGTAATAAACAGTGGTTGAAAAATGGTCATGTAACAATGAATTATGAAGAATTATGACCCCAACCAACACAAACGTACCAAAGCAATGAAACAGGAAAATGTAGAATAGGGGCCCTTAGCCAAACAGGGTCTGTAATGATGAAAATAATTTGACTCGTGTTGGACTACATAATGACCTCGATTCATCACAACACCCAGTAACTCACCTGGAGCTGTGATTGGTCACCCTTCAGAAACACTGATTGATTATTGAAGCCAACTGTGATATCACTCTTGCAGAGGCTAATTTCACTATGGCGATTAACAGTAAGAGGCTACTGTTTTTTACTGTCCATACAAAAAAACAACAATCAACACACAAACTAAAACTAGATTGCTGACAAAGTACAAGCATCACTATCTATTTGGGCTGAAGATAAATTTAGTGGGAGTTCTCTATGATGCTAACAAATTTATATTTAACACTGTGAGAAATGCAAAGGTGTATCAGGACATCACAAACAAGTTAGACAGGTTAGGTTTTCACTGCATGGCTAAACAAGGCCAAGAAATTTTTTTTAACTCAATCCTGCTTTTAAAAAAATAAAAGACAACAATAGCATAAGTGACACTGAGAAAAACTTTCCGCTGGTTCGACATCATAGACGCGATTTTGGGACGACAACAGGCAATAACTGTGGGGATAGAACTGTGTGTCAGAAACACTGTTACCTGGCTGAGATACACTGGAAAAACAAAGACATCACAGTGCAATTTAAGTACAGCACAGTTCCTGTATACCAATGGAAAGTGCCTCATTAAACCCTCACCTTCTTGAAGAGATGGTCACTAACCTTTAAGTGCAGTTTTGAGCAGTTTTTGCGTCTCCACGTCAAAGGACTGGATCCTGTACTCCTCTTTTGATGAGTCCTCCATCCTCTTTAGGATGCAGTGTTTGGGCAGCAGGACACCTGCACTGAGAGGTTAAAAGAGAAGCACTTAGATTGAAGAAACACGCCATTCAGTACCAGATTAGGACCTTCAGGTCCTAACGATCACTGTGTGTCTCCAAACGCTGCACTTACCATACAGACATTATGACTGTATTAGCAAGGACATTAGTTGATCTTGTGGGTTAGCAAAAGTGTTCAATAACAGCCAAAACTGACTACAGGGTAGCACACTGAGTCCAAAATGTGCACCCTCACCAAACTCTATCTCGCTTTTGAAAGCCTGCATCTGCTGTTTGTGTGGAAGGGATAAGCAGGATTAGTTGAGGTGGACAGGCTGTTCAATCCTTTTCAGCAGACTCACTGGCCTCAGAGAAACAGGAGGTAACCAGGCTGGCCAAGTCAGAGCCCTGCAAATCCCACTGTAACAAAATTTTACAGAATTCACATATGAAAACTCAGAATTCAATTTAAAATCAGACACAATTTTAACCTAATTTTAACACTGTCACAGGCATCGAGTTTGAACAGTTGCTACTTGGATAGGTGGAGCAGTGGGCCTTAGTGGGAACTGCCCTAGAGGGAACTGGTCTAGCTATTCACTAACAACAGCACAGACCAGTAAGACAGTTAGCAGAGATAGCTGAAACGGTCAAGTTATGGTCAAAATTCATTCATTCATTCATTCATTTTCTGTAACCACGTAATTCCTTACTGAGGTTGCGGGTACCCAGAACCTCAGAATCCCGGGGACAATGGGTGCGAGGCAGGACCTCACCCTGGGCGGGGCACCAGCCCACCTCAGGGAGCGCGCGCGCGCGCACACACACACACACACACACACACACACACACACGTTCAATTCAGAATCCCCAATTCACCTGATACGCATGTCTCTGGACTATGGGAGAAACCGAAGATTCCGAAGGAAACCCACACCACCATGAAGAGAACATGCCAACTCCACATAAGACCAGGACACGGATTCAAACCCCGTACCCTAGAGGCATGATGCACAGCGCTACCCATTGCGCCACCGTGTGGTCTAATTTATTATTATTTAAAGTATTATTTAAATATATTTTTATTTAATTATATGGTCTGATAAGATTTCATCTGATAATGTAACATTTACGAAATACAGATGATTGCAGATGATCAGGCCGGTGATTTATACACTGGTGATGCTGAAGGCTGAAATTTGTTCCCACTTCTTTCATTTAATCTACTTAATATGCCAAAGATAAGGCAGTTTGACAGAGATACAATAATACTTCTGCACCAAGAAGGAGATTCAAAGTAAAAGATTAAGAAATGAGAGTTGGCTTTTGCACATTAAAACTACTGTAACAGAATAACTCAAGATTCTGAATGTGGAAAGAAACTAACACTAAGTTGTTTACTGCACAAGGGAAACACAACGTGTAGAAAGTTTCATAAATACACATACAAGTTTCGATAAGTGTAATTAGGCTCTCAAATTTAGTAGAACCAGCGAAATACTTAGATTCACATTCCTTCATAGCCTTGCTCTACGGTCATTCAGTACTAAGTGTGCTGATGTGTTTTTGTCGTAGTTGTTGTTAATATTTTTCGCTCAAAAGACATGTTTGCTATCGTTGTTTTTTAATGTCTCTATTTAATCAAAAACTTACTTAAATTAGAAGCCCTGGCGCTGAGAAAGTTTCATCCCTGAGGTTCCCCCCTCCGGACTCTGTGCTGCTGTGTTTGCTGTTCTATCCTGACGGTTAGAGTTAGCATTAGCATTAGCATTAGGAGCTCCACACAGCAGCGGAGACAGGCTAGTTCAACGAATCGGTTCTTTTGGACTGATTCCTTTCTATACAATCTGTAGAACCGATTCGCTGGGGCATATTGATCGAGTCATTAATGTTCAAATCGTTGGGAATAATAATGATGATTTTAATCTTTAGTTTATCTGTCATCTATAAGTTCAGTTACACATTGCTTATCTGAAAACACACACAACACCACACACACACACACACTCTCTCTCTCTCTCTCTCTCTCTCTCTCTCTCTCTCTCTCTCTCTCTCTCTCTCTCTCACACACACACACACACA
>JBBJLS010076007.1:0-27476 GCA_037577275.1 Bryconaethiops microstoma
TTTATTTTATTTTATTTTATTCTATTAACTTTGTACTGTCCACTCTCTGCTGTTACTAAATCGAATTTCCCACTTGTTGGACTAATAAAGGTTTATCTTATCTTATCTTCTCTTCTCCTCCTTCTTTCTTTTCTCTTTTCTTCTAATTATTGGATTAGAATCGCTGTTTCATTGTTGGAAGTAACAGTAATTTTTTTTACTCACTGGGTTTTTCTACCTGCCTTTCTGGAAAATGAGCCGAAGGTGCCACTATCCCCACTATCAATTAGCAATGCCTCAATCACCATACACTCATTTAGACCACGTGGAGGAAATCAGGCATCTCTAACAGAATCACTTATGTGGTTTCTGACACTGTACAACTCACTGCTCTCTATAAACATGACAGCTGCCATTGTTTCGCCTGCAGTTACTAAAGTCATTGCTTTAATGTGTTTGTGTGTGTGTGTGTGTGTCTGTGTGTCTGTGTATGTGTGTGTGTTGTCTTTCTCTTCTTTCCACTTCTCTTCTCTTCTCTTCTCTTCTCTTCTCTTCTCTTCTCTTCACCACCATCATTGCCTCTTCTCTTCTCTGTAGTTACCAAACTATCGCTTGAATTTCTTTGTGTGTGTGTGTGTGTGTGTGTATGTGCGTGTGTAGTTATAAACCAGACTGTGTGGAAGGTTAGAGGAGTTGATGACATTCTCTGACGTCTTACTGAAACCCAGCACCGGCTGAGGCGTGTGAATCAGCGTCCAGCCGAGGAGAGCTGGACTGTTTTTGTAGGTACAGGACAGACGCCGAGGGTCACCTTAGCCTAAACCCCTGAACAGAGGAACACACTCAAAGATTTTAAAGACTTTCTTTAAAGAAACACAGCCATCATACACTCCTACTGTGTTCTACAGGCATGTAGATCTACAGTGCAGTCCTGGGGTTTGGAGGCTAGGCTACACTAACTGCCTGAAATGAAACTGTGTTAATTAGGTAATAAATCATTTTTCATTGTGTTATTTACAAATTCACCTGGTTCCCCATTAAGGTGACTCCTCATCCACTTGGTCAGGTATGTTATATTACGAACAGAGGCAGTCGGGGGGTCCCCCATCAAATATTTCTCTCTCTGGACTCTTACATTTTCCCTGGACTGCCCCCCTCTCTTTCACTCCCTCCCCCTCTCCCTCTCTTTTCTCTGCATTCTCTCTCTTTCTCTCTCTCTTTCTCTCTCTCCCCTCACCAGGATTGTATGACTCTGGGTCTCTCTCACTCTTTCTCTGGACTCTCTTTCTCTCTCCCCCACTTCTCTCATTTTGTCCCTTCCTCTCCTCTACCCCTCTCTCTCTTTTTCTCTCTCTCTCGCTCTCATTTTCCTGACACTTTAGCAGGATACACTGTCTCCACCCCCTCTAGGTCCTGAATAGATAAACTTGATTTAGCTGCTTCCTCAGAAGAAACAAGATCAACACATCAAAGGTCACCTGTTTCAAAACAATCAAAATGTCCTCATCATGTTCAAAATTATGCCCCAGTTCAAACAGAGGTCTGACTTAACACACAACCCAGAGTGGCAGCACAAGTTGGGTGTTTCCAATAAAGTGGGCAGTGAATAAAAGCACAAGGTTGGTGTTTCCAGTAAAGTACCCAGTAGGTCATGGGCACTGGAACCATTATAGTGGGGGGGATGGCGCTGGAACCATTATAGCGGGGGGAATGCCCCCCCCAACACACAAATCATTCATTTCATCCCCCCCGACACCTTTTCTCTCCCAGACAATGGCCGAGATGCAGAGCCCTGTGCGCACACCCCCTCCCCTCATCCCCAGACAGTGGCCAAGACATAGAGTGCTGCACCAACCCCCCATATTAAAAATGTCTCCAGCACCAATGCAGTAAGTGTATGTTAAGTGTTATCACATTCAACCTGCATTCTCAGCACTGAAAACAAAAGTGAAGGGAAATATTTTATTATTTCAGAAATATCATATTCTGCTGTCAAAAACAGATTTCTTACAGTATTTCATTTTTTACCTCCTTTATTATTTGGTGATGTGTGAAGGCCTGCAGAAAAGCAATCCTATCAAACACAGTAATCCTTTCTGGAACTGAGTGCACTCAAATGTAATGCATTATAATTATGCAATGTATTATATTATGTAACATATTCATTTAGTGAACATTATTTACCCTTCTTCACCAATATCTTCACCATTGGAGGACCTTTATTAGTCAGAAAATGCCACAAAAAGTTAATAGTTTAGTGAAAATTCAGTCATACGTGAACCACAGCACACAGTGTGAACAGCACGTAATTCTTCCTCTGCATTTAACCCATTCACCAAGTGAAGCAGGGGGCAGCATCTGGGGAGCAGTGTGTGGGGATGGTACCTTGCTCAGGGTACCTCAGAGGTGCCACTAGCAGTCTTGGGAATAGAACCCACGACTTCCTGATCGCAGGGCAAACCCCCTAACCACTAGGCTACCATCTGCCCCTAAAAAGCCACCTAATGTAATTATAATACCTTTAAAGTTAAAGAACAGTCTAGAATTTGACTCTGCATCACCACACAACCAGTTAATAGGATGTCAGACATGCACTGTTACATATTCTTTCATCTTATGAAGGAAACTTCTAATAAAGTGTTACATGATTGACATGTTTTCATTCATAGTTGTTCAATCATTCAGTGTTTAACTAGAATAAAAAGTTGCAGTTTATGAAATAAATGGATAAGTGGTAAAACAAAAAAAACGTGTGGTGTGCAAATGGTTTTGTAAACCCCCTGCTGTATTTTTCTCAGGGATTGTTACCCTCTGTTGGAGTACAGTGGTATTACAGGGTAGTTTGCACCACCACTGTGACTGTACTCAGTGCAGGTCAGGGCAACGTCCACTGACCCTTCACTGATAGATACCAATAATACGTAGTGCAGGATAATGCAGCTGGCAGTGAGGAAGATAAGAGGCTTTAGGACACATACGTGTCCAGAAAACAGGTTCTTTATACAAATCCATGCCCAAAAAACCTGGCAATGGAATAGTCTGCAGAGATCATGTAATATCCATAACAGGGACTATAAAGATAGTGGAAAATACACTGTAAAAAATCACAATACAAACGTGCATCACCGTTTTAGCCACACAGCCGACTCTGAGGCCTACAAGGCCTATATATGTATATACTGTGCAGCCACTCATTTATGGTATTTTGCATTCAAAGATCCAGTCTTTCTTGTATTTTTAATGTAGACTTGAGGAACACTTCTCCAGGCTTCCTGTTTTAAACATGAAAAGCCTAGACTTTCAAAGACACTTTCAGTCCAGTCCCTGAACCTGACCAGGTTCAGAGGAGTTTATGTTTTGTTAAGCCACACAGTGACCTACAAATGAATCATTTAGTCATAACAAAGCACTTCTAACGTAAGTCCTGAACCAGCGAAGAAACAGGTTATTCCAGATGATCAGGCTGGTGATTGGTATACTGGTGGTGCTGGACGCTGAGTGGCTGGAATACCTTACGAGACTCTGGGCTTGTGGTGTCTACTTGGCTACTTGGAGTTTCTTCTTGGTCATCTCTAAACTGGACTACTGCAAATCTTAACTGGCTGGACTTCCACTGTAGCTGCAAGATTAGTCTTCAATATCTCGAATTCTCACAAACCACACCTCTACTACAGAACATTTAGTGACTCCCTGTGGCCGCTTGCATTAAGTTCAAGACCTTAACATTTGCCTTCAAGGCCAAGAACGGACTTGCACCTCCTTACCTGCACCTCGTCTAAAGACTCACCTCTTCAAGGAGCTCCTTGGTGACTAACCAGCTCTCTCACTTATATCTTACACAATTTTTCCTATATATTAAAAAAAACATGGGCACTTACCCTCCCAACTATTGTTCCTTACTTGTTTGTTAACCTCTTAACTTTTGTTAACTTTTTTCAACTTAGCTAGCAGTAGCTTGGTTAAAAGCTTTACAGGTATGAAGAACAGATGTGGACTACTTCAGCACTGATCTATGTCACTTTGGATAAGAGCATCTGCTGAATGCACTACAGTAACAAACCACCACCCCCCACCCCCCACCCCCCACCGGTGCTTTTACATGGATCAGCGTAACTAATAATTGTTCCCCCGCACTAACGCGGAAATTGCAGATTTGCTTTTGTGACATCTGGGCTTTGTCTGCTACGCCCCCTCATCCTTGTGTTGGTTGTTTATGTTTGAGCATGCCGGTTAGCAAAGCAATCAAATACCTGAACGGAATGAGCCCAGACATAAACAACCAGCATGAGGACGAGGGGGTGTGGCAGACGAGGCCTGGACGTCACAGCTTTTTTTGTGGCAATATATAATTTTTCATACATTTTAGTGCTAAATAATTTTTAAAAATATAATTTAGTAATTTTGTAACATAAATATTAATGTAAATTTAACTACATTTCCATATAAAAAAGAACTATACATTTTTTGGTACTGTCCAGAGAACACAAAGAAAGTGCATCTTGGGATGATGAAATACCGGGAGGTTTGAAAGTAGCCAATCCGAGAATGTTATTTATTTCTCCTTGTTGCTGATATACGCCTGTGCATGAATTACAGTACAGTCTATACAAGGGTAACATTGGTATTTTACATTCTAGCACTGCGGGAGTTCAGTGTAAACTGTACAGTACGAATACGGGTTAACCTGACAGGCCTGGGGACAGTGGCTAGAGGCCACCCTTATTCAAGTTTGTGTTTATGTCTTTTATCCTGAGCACACCGGGCATGAGGTTGTTTATGTGATTTGTTCAGCTGCCAGTGTGCTCAGGACTGATTAGATAGTGCAACAGAGGCCCAAGAGTGGCTAGATAATGCAGCAGAGGCCTGTGCGGGGCTAGACAGTGCAGCAGAGGCCCGAGAGGGGCTTTTTGGAGATCAAGAGGGGCCTTTAGCCGCAGCAGAGGGGTCTATAGCCAGCCGAGAGGGGCCTTTAGCAGGTAGAAACCCCTGAAACCCCACCTGGGAATGGGAGTCTCCCCCAGAATTTTTTAGGGGGGTGGTTCTGGGGTCTTTGAGGGCTCCACCCCCGAGGACAGTGGGGTCTCCCAGTAGGAGGCTCGGCCCTACAGACTAATTGTTATAACAAGAATAATATACATATTACTGTGGGTTTAACGATACAGTCAGGGGATTCAGGGTTAATGGCTCGATATGCATTTTCAACAAAGTAAGATAAAAAACAATTCAATATTTAAACCTAAATCTGATTGAAGAGAAATTATGACTGTGTTCAGCTCTGGCACAGTTCATTAACGAGACTAGAGCTAGAAGGTGTGGGCGGGAGGCATGGGGTGTATGATGGGACTGTACTGGACTGGTCTGTTGATTCACTGATTGGTTTAACACAGTAAATAATGCAGTTACATCAAATATTACAATTAATAGAATGTTAGTTCTTCATGATGACATTACAACCATAAACAGTTAAACTGAAGGACAAAACAGTGTTGGTCTAATACGTTTATTCTTCTGGAAATGATGCACACATTAAAATCCAGGTCATTCAAATTATAGCATTGCGTTCACCACTGTGTGTCTTCAATCATTCTTTCTGTCATGAAAAGAGAAGAAGAATCCTGCAAGAACAGATGGCTCCCCCTAAATCCCCCCACACAATCAAGATTAAGATTACGCCCAGCTCATGTGAAGTCTTAGACACACCCACACATTCATGCAGTCAGACAGACACACACACACAGGTTGGAGGCGCTGCCTATACATGACAGAGACCATCATAAAACATATACACTTTCCTTAAATTATTTAGACAATTTACATTTAAATACAGCCACCCCTCATTTCTTTACATTGTCCTTTGAATCACTTTGTTGATGCAAAACTAAACTACTTCATGCCTCTCAAGCTGTCTTATCTTTGAAATTTTGAGCAGATTACATAAAAGAAATGGGAACAAATATTTTCATGTGACAGGCTGCAATGTGCCTAACGATACAAGGTGCCTAGAGTTAGATGTGTTTTGTTCTGCTTGAATGATTCATCCATAGGTCACTGTGTATGTTAACAAACAAATAACATTCCTCTGAAACTGGTCAGGTTCAGGGACTGGATTGAAAATGAGAGCCTTTGAAAGTCCTTCAGGAAGCCTGGAGAACTGTTCCTACACTGAAAATGCAAGATCTTAAATACAAGGTCTTCAGCTTTTGAAAGGGGAGTGTCCAGACAGGCTGGGCCAGGTGTTCTCAGAAGATGAGCTGAAACCGAATCAGAAATGCAACACTGTTAATCAATAACTATGTTCCATCATGTCTTCGCATTTAATTGGATTATTTCTGCACTTTTAAAAGTCAGTGTGTTCTCTGCAAGCAGCATTTAAACATTTATGTTTGTGGTAAGTTTAACCCCATTCTATGTTTAGTGTCTCTGTATAAATAATCATATAGCATTTTAAAATGTATTTTAACTGAATTTTTCCAATTTAATAGGAACAAACTGGGAACATACTAAACTAACAGGATGATGTGTTTTGTACATGTGTTGTACATCTGTGTTCTTTGAGGTCAGTTTTACCCCAGGCTGTTTTAAGTGTTTTATAAAACTAAAGAAATATCAACATTTTACGCACATTTGTTTTGGTTGTTTTAGATTAAATTGAGAACAATATGATATGATATGAAATTGTATAATCTTCAGAAACCTACCTTCTGCTTTAGTTCCATAACATAATCACACCTGTAGAAGTGTGCAAACCACTGTTAGGTCGTCAACTGGGTAGCAATTGTTTTTTGTATATTTTAAAATATTTTTATATAACGTTAGGATTACAAAACAACAAAATTCAGCCTTTGGATTACAATAAGTTTTATTGTGGAGACACTCCAGAGACAAAAAGGTTGAAAAAGAGGTCAGGAATTCGTCATTTTTGGTACACAACACCGACACAAAGACTGTAAGTGGACTCTAAGGAGAAAAATGAAAAAATGTATGATATGGGCCCTTTAATATCATAACTAATGATTACAACAACTACCCATAGTGGTGCAGTGGGTAGCACTGCGCCTCATGTGGTAGAAAATCTCCAAATAATCACAAAATCACTCACGCCAGTCGATGCAAATGCAATCTTTATTTCTGCAGGGAGAAACGCACTGAGGGCAATCCTCAGTGTTTCTCAGGGTCTCAGCTCAACGAGTTTCTCAGGGTCTCAGCTCAGCTCAGCTCAGCTAATATACCTTCAACATAAACATAGGTTGTGTCATGATAACACACCAGACCTCATGCTCATACATGCCTTATATGGTTAGACCTTCTGTCCTCATCTTCACATGAGCACTATGGAAACTCTACACCATATACAGAAGCTCCTATAAGAATAACATGCGAGAACCTCAGCTTAACCTTTTGTCCCTAAAAGGCCATCCATAGCATACATGAACATTCCTATGGTCACACACACACATTCTAAAGCAGAGCAGATCACTTGTGTAACATTATCTCCTTATTAAGTGATGCATGCTTAGCCTATTTCTCAGTGAAAATTCTTTATGTGAGTTTAAAACACACATTTAATACATATTTTCCCTATCACTCACACCAAGGTTGGGGGTTCAAATCCGAGTTTTGACCTTGTGTGTGTGGAGTTTGCATGTTGTGCTCGTGGTGGTGTGGGTTTCCTCCAGGGTCTCCGGTTTCTCCCACAGTCAAAAGACATGCTTGTCAGGTGAATTGGGATTCCAAATTGACCCTAGGTGTAAGTGTGTGAGTGAATGAAGGGAGTGAGTGATTACGATAACCTGATAAGTCACTCTTGGTGCCATACATGACTTAAAATAAGCAAAAATTTTGCTAAAAATCTAATCTAAAAATCTAATCTGATGGTGCATTTTAAGACAAAATTAGAGGGTTTCTCTTGTTGAGATTTCATTTATCTGTTAACAGCATGGACTGTGTGAGAAAAAACAGCTGAAAGCATATTCTGCAGCCTTGCCACAAGGGCTATAATATGATTGGATGCTTTACCAACAACAGTGAGTTTTATTGGCTTAGTGGGTGATGACGTCATTGTCTTCTTATCCTTCATACCAAACTCTCAGTCCATACTAACATTTGTGTGTGTGTGTGTGTGTGTGTGTGTGTGTGTGTGTGTGTGTGTTTGTGTGAGTGTGTTCCCTGTATGTTACAGAAGATATTATTTGTCCCTCAGTAATTTAGGGTATGGATCCGCTGGCAAGAATGAAAGAGAGCAGCTTATGAGGCGTCTGTTCATTGGCTGAATGAAGTCAAGGTTAGAGCAGCGGGGGGATTAAAGTATTTTTACCACAAAAGCCAGAGAGAGAGAGAGAGAGAGGGAGAGAGAGAGAGGAGGGCCATAAGGCATAGTCAAAAAGAGGGACTGTGATGAACGAGACATTTAAACAGATATTAGACTAAAGTGTGGACGAGAGACCTAGAGGTAGACTAAGACAGGAAGGAAGGGAGAGAGAGAGACAAATTGAGAGGAAGACAGACAAAGACAGAAGGACATGTAGAGGGAAGGAGGGCAGATTGGAATGTGGATTGACGAATAAACAAAGAATGAGAAAGACATAAGAGTGAGAAATAAAGAGAGAGAGAGAGAGATAAAGAGACTCAGAGAGAGTGAGAGAAAGAGAGCAACAGGCAGACTGAAAGACAGATGGAGTGAGACAACCAGGGACAGAGAGAGGACAGAGACAGATGGACAGATAGAGCAAGATAGAGCAAGAGAGAGAGAGAGAGATTCATTATTGCTCTTCTTTCAGAGTGTGTATCCGTGAATAGAACTGTGTGTATAATTCGGGGCCCCCTTCATCCGTCAGGCCTCCTCTCCATCCCACCGCCAAAATGATGGGCTTCCAGGTGGACGATGTGGAGATCGACCCAGTCACGTTGAACCTGATCATCCTGATCGCCAGCTACGTGATCCTGCTGCTGGTCTTCCTGATTTCCTGCATCCTCTATGACTGCCAGGGCAAAGACCCCACCAAGGAGTACGCGCCAGACCCCCAGCCTAGTGCCACGCAGACGCCCATCCGCCTGGTGGTCATGCAAGGGTCTCCTGCCACCCGCTGGGACCAGAACAAAACCGTCACCACCTACGAGGCAGCTAGCGGAGAGCAGAGGGAGAAAAAAACCACCCTGGTCTGAACACAGGACCTGTTTTAATAAAGGACGACAAACACTGTGGGAACTGGACAAGACAAACTTGTACATAATTCATTTTTAAACTTTGACCTGTTTTTTTCTTTATAAATAAGTTTTTTATTGGTATTTTTGTGAATTATCCTGGGGCTGAACCTGGACAACATCAGACTGAAACGGTGAGTGTGTTTATTTACTCACTTCTTTGTGCATTTTTGTGAATGATACCTTAAAAATTCAAAAGCACACAGGGGACCTACAGTGAACCTCTACGGAGTACCATTATTGAGTAATCTCGTGTTTGTGTGTATGTGTGTGAGAGAGAGAGAGAGAGAGAACCAGAGAAAGAAAAATAGTGCAATCTAATTATACATCCACTCCTGAAGGACTCTCAGCGTCTCTCATTTTCAGTCCAGTCCCTGAACCTGACAATGAATATTTTTTTTGTTAGGGCACACAGTAACCTTAACAAAAAGCATAACAAGGCACAACTTGTGAACCTGAACCAGTGAAGAAACAGGTGCAGATGATTCCAGATGACCAGGCCAGTGATTAGTATACTGGTCGAGCTGAATGCTGAGTGGTTGGAACCCCTTTATCTAGACACCTTGTATTTTAAGCACTATGTAGCCTGTCACAATAAAACATTTTTCCCATTTCTTTCATTTAATCTATTCAATATAACAAAGATGAGACAGTTTGAGAGGCATGAAATAGTATTTTTGCATCAGCAAGGTGATTTACAGGAAAATATAAATTTTTTGCACAAAATGTAAGACTTTTGCACACTATGATATGTGGCCTAATTCATTGCCTCCTTGTAGAACTGCTAATTCTCAGTATTATGTAGCCCGATGCTTCCTGTTAAAGAGCAGAATCTGAGACAATGAGGGTGTGTGTGTGTGTGTGTGTGTGTGTGTATGAGAGAGAGAGAGAGAGGGAGAGAGAGAGATATTATATGTCTCGGCTGTAGTCCAGGAGAGTGATTTTTAAAAGTTGGGGAGAGACACCCTGCTATAACAGATCCGGTGCCCATGACTAGGCACCATATTTTGCTTTCTGGAAGTAAGCCTCAGTCACAGTCGTGTTTAAGGAAACACATTGTTGCTAACAATAAATGGATGCTAGTAGTCAACAGCTAGCGTGATATCATTAAAAAAAAATACTAATCGGTGACTATTGGCTTTCATTCATTTTTAGCATGTATGGTCTTCTAATGTAGATGGCGCTAAATATAATGACTATATAATATAATGTGTGTGCATGTATTGAAAACATTTTGAACATTAAAGACACACAACTGTTCCCAGAAAAGTGCCCTTGTTTGACAAAACTGCAGGTTTTATGAGGAAAAAGTACAAACTTTTGATCCCTGAGGTCCTTGTTCCTTGCTAGCCCTAATGGCTGTTGTACGGCTAATGCTAGCCAGGAGATATAGAGGATCTCTTATTGGAAAGTAGGCTGATGTGTTCTTAGGGACCTTACTGCTGAAAACCAAACCATTGCTGACCCTCATTCATTTTCATTAACAAGAAAGGATCCAGGATCAGGACTGGGCACTGCAGTCTCGAGTTGTTTTGCCTGGCTGTTGGGTGACTGCAGGTCGAAGAGATGTTGTGCTCATCACAGCCAGTAAAACACCTGATGAGCCTTAAGAAACCCCCTGCTGAAGTGGATTTCAAACCCAGGGACAAACAGCAGTAAACAAACAAACAAACACTGACTGAAACTGTGAAGCACATGGACCTCAGTGTGTAGTCCTGTCTTAACTGCAAAGAGCCAGGCAGGAGCTCATCAAGGTAATCAGCTGTTTGGGACCAACTCAAACAAGTGGTACCCCTTTTGCAGGTGAGACTGGTGAGCCCAGTTCTGATGTTTTCTGTTGCTTTTCCACTGGGAAAAGTAACTGTGCTGTACCATGAACAAATGTTTTCCATTACAAACAAAGCGACCCATACCCAAACTGCTCAACAGCAGGGCCAAAAGCGGGCCGCAGCCGAGCTGACTTCATCACTGCTTTCTAATTGGTTAAAATGTTATTGTGACAACAGATGGATTAGGATGAAGGCCATTTTTTTTACTGTCTGCACAAAAAAACAGTGATGGAGATACAAACTAACAACCGGGAAGTCTACGAAGTATAAGCGCTACAATCTCTTAGAGCAGGGGTGTCCAACTCCTGTCCTGGAGAGCTGTGGTCCAGCACGTTTTGGTGATTTCCCTGCTCAGAAACACCTGACTCATGTGTTTGAGGAGGACAACCATCAAACTGTGCTGGACACCGGCCCTCCAGGACCGGAGTTTGACACCCCCATGTTAGAAGATACATTTCAGTGGGAGTTACAGCTACAAGAAATTAAAGATGAACCAGGACATCGCTGTGGTAGACTATAAAAAATAAAAGACCACAATAACAAAAGCAGTTTTGACAGATAAACCTTCCACTGGTTTGACTCCTAGTGAAATACTACTTCTGTACCATCACAGTATGGTGTAGGTACAGCACAGTTCCTGTGCATTGATAGAAAAGTGCCTTTCGACTACATGCTGGCCATCTACAGTGAGAGTCCAAAAGTTTGTGCACCCAACTGGGGTTGCAGTAACAGCCCTTGTTTTTCTGGGAAGGCCCTATATATTGGAACATTGCTGTGAGGATTTGATTGCACGAGAGCGTTAGTGAGATCAGATCCTGATGCCCTTGAGAGTTTTATACTCCTTCAGCCATGCCCAGCAATGCTGTGAAGACAAAATGCATTTACAACCTAAAGAGCAAGGAACATGTGGTTTAGTATTTCTACAGGAATTCTGTTGTCATGAGATTCTTTCTGAGGGCAAAACTCACAGAGGTTGAGAAAGACCGGATACTGAAGAAATGTTCTCTGGCTAAAATAAACTCTCTGATGATCTGTCAAAGAGAAAGAGAAGAGAAAGGGAGGGGCAAGAAAGAAGACAGAGAGGAAGAAGAGAGAGAGAACGAATGAACGAACGAACGAACGAAAGAAAGTCAGAAAGAGAAGAGAGACAGAGTGAAGAGAAGGAGAGAGAGAGGAAATGAAAGAGAGAGATATGCTGAGAGAGGTAGCGAGAAAGAGAGTAAAAGGAGAGAGGAGAGAGAGAGAATCCAGGGGTCACTAAAACAGTCTTATCTTATCTGCAGAGCGAAATTAGTTCTATCAGTGAAGGTTGTTGTAACAGTGCTGATCAAACACACAATTTCAAAGGTTGAGTGACGTTGAGAGCTGAGTCAATATTTGTCATGCTGTGTTGATAAGAAACACCCCACATGGACCTGTAAAGTATCATAAAACGCATACACACACACATGGATCGGAGGCCTGGCCTCAGGTGAGAGTGTGAGTGTCCATGCATGCAGTTTTGGTTTTAGAGGCCCTGTAATTTGGGTTAAATGATCAATTTGGCAAAAAAAGTAATTTTACGTTTAAAAACAGTCTGTCAAGATGTGCTTGGTTTTTATAAAACATGTAAGATGAATGTACTCACAAAATACAGGCCTCAGCAACAGTTTTGAACGTGTTTAGGGATAACAGTATGGTTTATTGTTACTTTAAAGATCCTGTACCATGGGAAATTTTCCTCACTTTTTCAAAATTATAGGCATTATTTTAGTACATAAACAGGTTTTAAAATTTAAGACTCCAGCTGCAACTACACTAAAAGTTGCAAAAATAGCCCATTTTGAATTCATTGTTTCTGTGATGTCACAAAAGCCAGCATATTACATGTAGGCGCGCGCGTGTGTGTGTGTGTGTGTGTGTGTGTGTGTTTGTGTGTGTGTGAGTGTGTGTGTGTGTGTGTGTATTTATGTGTCATATAAATAACGATATAATGAATGTTTTGGCCTGGACTGCTTTTTAAATGAAGTACACCCAGTCAGACCAGAGCTCAATCAAATATATTCCTTTTAAAGATGCCAAAACAGCTGTTTATTTCTGGAAAACAATCATGCGAAAGTTTATTTTGACTGATTTTGAATACATAAACTCCCATACGCATCCTAAGCGGGACTTGGGGGAAAAAGAAATAATAAAAATGTATTTAAACATGTAGGATATGATCCCTTTAAGACCATAAACGCTTAAAATACTGAATAAACTGCTACAGAACAGAACACACACTACTAGTCTCTGAGACATAACTCACAGGCATTTACATGTGTGTGTGTGTACGTGTGCATTAATTTCACCCACTTTAAGTACTTCAGTGGCTTCCAGCTGAAATACCCAGGCTGGGATTAACCAGGCATATTTCAGCCTGTGGCAAATAACATTGAAGTATTTCTTTCACTTTAATATAAATATTTAAAATAATTGAATAATTATTAATAAAAATAGATACTCCCTCATCCATACAGCCCATAAATGGAAATTATGTTGCAAAAACAGCCTGTTTTCAAACAAGTTTTTGTGATGTCACAAAACCAATGCATTTACATATAATTCATGTATTATATTTATAACATTTAGCCTCGCCCACTCATGCTGAAGATCAAAGCACCACTGAAAGCAATTCCACTTTGTTGTTGTTGTTGTTGTTTTTGTTGTTGTTGCCGTCATCAGCATCATCAGAATAAAAATTATGAATGTTAGTTGTGTTTTTACTTCATGCTGGATATTAATTTTATTAGCAATTAATTCTGAATAAAACTTTTCTTAGAATTTTATACTGGATATTAATTCTAATAGAAGTTCAGTCTGTTAATGTTACGTTGTTATTATTTATTCTAAATGTTTAATTAATTAGAACTTTTTTCTGCTATTTACACACACACGTAAACTATACTATATATATTATTTATATATATATACTATTAAACAGCTTATGTGTAAGTGTAAACAGCAGCATATACATATATGTGTTAAATGAATATAATATAAAAAAATTATATTTTCAATGTACAGTTATACAGAGTTGTGGCACAGTTTACAGTTTTCAGGAGTGCTGGTGGAAGTGAAGCATGTCCTGTTTCTCATCATGTGCGTGTGTGTGTGTGTGTGTGTGTGTGTGTGTGTGTGTGTGTGTGTGATAGGAGAACTTAAATACTGTAGGGAACTATCAGCATTTAGTGGGCTCAGATTCCCAAAAGCATTGTGGTGGTAAAATGAACTGGTGAGGAGGGCATTCAGAGTGGAAAATCTGCCTGTGTGTGTGTGTGTGAGCTACAGTATTTCCATGATGCCACAAGAGCAGTGAGAAGACACTTCGGTTGATCTCCACTAATCATAAAATGAATTGACAGCTTATTGTCTTCTTATAAGTGTAAAATAAAGTGACAGTTTGTCATGATTGAATACATCACAGCACAGCACACAGTGTAAACAGCATGAAATTCTTTTTCGACATATAACCCGCTCACGCAAGGGAAGCAGCAGGCAGCCAGAAACACAGCTCCCAGGGAGCAGTGTGTGGGGACAGTATCTTGCTCAGGGGTACCTCAGAGGTGCCACTATCAGTCCTGGAATTCAAACCCACAAAATTCTGATCGCAGGGGCAATGCCCTAACCACTAGGCCACCAGCTGCCTGTTTATCATTTAATAACAATAATAAATACATATATAATATTTACAGTAACTACTATAACTATTTTAAATTATTTAGCATTCATAAATTACTCACTATCTGCTATGTCATATAAACTTTTTTGTAATTTCAATGTAGTCTTGAGGAACAGTTCGCCAGGCTTCCTGAAGGACTTTCAAAGATTCTCATATTCAGTCCAGTTCCTGAACCTGAATCTAACTTAAGGCCTGAAGCAGTGAAGAAACAGGGGCAGATGATTCCAGATGATCAGGCCAGTAATCAGTATACTGGTTTTGCTAAATGCTGAGAGGTTATAACGCATTTGTCTAGGCACCTTGTATCTTTAGGCACTTTTGGGCCTGTTGCAGTAAAATAATTGTTCCCATTTCGCATAGTTAGATGCAAAATTCAGTAATTAATTCAAAAGTAGTGTATTGCGCACTTTTATTTTTAAAGTACTGCTATATGAACAGAAGTGCAATAATATTTGGTTTGCAAACACATTAAACAAATATGGTGCTTTTCAACAGCTGTATGTCCTTTAATACAGTTACACAGCTGCAGTGCAAATATTTCTAAATCTCAGCTTAAATATTAATGTAATCAAATCAAATATAAAATAAAGCTATTTCTCACTGCAGGACATTCATGGTTTATCTAGTTATAGAAAGTTTGTTATCAGAGTCCAGAGCATGGGGGTGGAGCCATTATAGCAGCTGCAGAGGGGGACCAACTCCATATGAAAGTTTATGTATCTGAAAGCAGTGTCATTAAAATCTCTGTTGGTGTAATGGTCAGGCGTCCCATTACTTTTGTCCATATAATATGCGCCTATGAGCACAAAAAAACAACAAACTTTCAAAATAAAAGGAATTTTTTTAAAACCTGCAATAAATAATTGTCGGCGCTACGTAAATAATGCGTTAACACAATAACGTGTTAATGTGCCTAGCACTACAAAAAGATCTTGCGTTTGTGTGTGTGTGTGTGTGTGTGTGTGTGTGTGTGTATATATATATATATATGTGTACACATACATACACACACACACACACACACACACACACTGCCAGTCTTAGATAGATAAATCAACAATGGCCTTGAATTTTCTTGATTTTACTGCATGCACTGACTCCATATACACTATTTTGCCACAGACAAGTCCACTACAGTACAGACGTATTTTAGTCACCTGATAACGAGATCTGACACACCTAATCGTAGGCTAATATTTGATAAAATGCGACCAAAATGTGTGCCATTACGACAGACAGACTGGAACAAGGCGAAGATTTCCAAAAGCCTTCACAATTACCTTACATCTTATTACAGTCACTTATAAGGCAGACACACACACACACACAGAAAAATGCCCATACTGACAGAAATAGCTTAGCACATGGGCCTGTGAGGCGGAATGCGGGAGTGTGTGTGTGTGTGTGTGTGTGTGTGTGTGTGTGTGTGTGTGTGTGTGTGTGTGTGTGTGTTTGTGCAGGCTTACTGACGTTAAGCTTTAAAAGACTAACCGTCCATTTGCGAGATGAAAATAGTGATACGCAGAAGTGCAAAGGCTTAATTCCCCTTCTGAGTTGCCCAGTTCCATTAAATTACAGCAAAGCGTGAAGATTATGATGCTGAGCTCATCAGCTGGTCATCTGTCCAATCTGCCTGAGGGCAGAGACCAAAACTGCCATGGACACAAACTGGCAGAATAAGCATTTTAGTTTACCTTCAGAATGCGAGCAACATGGATCCATGATAGAAACGCAACGAATGGTAAAATGCCATCATACAGCAAAACAGCAACCTTTGTGGAAGTTCCCTCAGTTTGTGTGGATACAGGTTTGTGTTTTTGTAATTTATAAAACATGTAATAATAACAGCTGCAGGGGTTTTATGAATGGCGTCAAACGTAAATGACCATAAAGAACATAAATGCCCAAATTTCTTTTACTGTAGGAAAAAACGCAAGATCTTTGAACCTGGGAGCACTTTCAGGATAGTCTACACCTACAAGTGGGTGTGAAAAACCCGCAGAGGGAGCAGAGGGGGCCGGGGAGCAGCCAGTGGCACAATGGCACAGCCCATTAAAAATTCATATAATGAAAAGACATTTATCCTACCATAGTAGATCGTAATGCATGGAGAATGGTGCATGGTGTATGGTGCATGTAGAATGGTGCATGGTGCATGGAGAGAGGGACAGGGTGCATCGTGAATTGTACATGGAGAATGGTGCATGAAGAATGGTGCCTGGAGGATGGTGCATAGACAATGGTGCAGGGAGAATGGTGCATGGACAATGGTGCATAGAGAATGGTGCTTGGAGAATAATGCATGGTACATGCAAATTATGTATTGAATTAATACCATTATCAACACTGTGATATTTATTTCTATGAAAATTTTCTAATTACATAATGAGTTACAGATTTAAGTATGTTTTGAATGAAAATTTGACTTTATTCTGCTTGTTTTAGCACCACAAACATACAAAACAAGCCTGTTCATCAAAAAACAGAACAGTTCGCTGCTTTTGCCCTACAGTGATCAGTGATCTGACTGGAGAGTCTCCTATCCTCCACACTACCAGTTTTGGCGCACACTGAGATTTTCATGTCATGTTATACTTTTGCATGTTATTTATTTAAATATTTACTAAATATTAAATAAATAAATAAATACATACATATTTACTAAAAATACACTCAGTATTATTTGGTAACAAGTAAATTAACAGTATATTCACCATTTGTGTGCCTTTATTAGCCAGAAAATGTTATTCTTTTTAATCACCACTGACCTACAAAAAGCCATCTAATATCATTATAAATATAATTATAATGTGGGTCATCAGACAAGTGTTAGATATTTAATGAGAAATTAAGTGATGAAACGGTTAACGAGTGCACTTGAAGTTGAAGGACAGTCTAAAATTTGACTCTGCGTCATCACACAACCAGTTGAGACATATAGATTATTTTATCTTATAAGGGAAACTTGTTTGACACTTAAAAAAATACTAATGTTTAAAAAGAATAAAAATCCGCAGTTTACGAAATGGATCATTAGTAAAAACCTGTGTGGTAGTTTCTGTTCAGGTTGAAGAAATGAGGTCAGATTGTTGCATGCGAGAAGACACAGATGCTCAGAGGAGAAAGAGGAAGAAGAGGATAAGTCTTCCTCTCATCGGCTTAGCCTAATGCAGCAGCCACCTTTGGCTCTGTTGTACCTGCAAACGGCATGAACTCTTTTTCTTTTTGGAATCCAAGCTTGGATTCCACTCATGCAACTATAAACAACCCAAACTATTACAGTCTCTAAAGTGTGTTTGGCACCTTTCTGACCTTCAACACAGATCTTCAGCTAAACCTGAGAAATACCCTTCAGGAATGTAACCATCTATTATGGCAGCTAATACAGGGGGAAAAAAATACATTTACACAATTGCCACTAGCAGATCATTTGACATTAGATCCCCACAGTTCAAATCTGTCTCTCGAATACTGATACCACAAAAGACTGCCATATTCAAATGAATCACAGTTCCAGGTGAGTTCCATATGGTCCAAAAATGGATAACAGACTACAAAAACATCAAGTTTTCAAGTCATTGCTTTTGTGATGTCACAAAAAACTGTGACGGTTGGCAGCCACTAGAGGCCGTCCTTTTCAGTTTTGTATTTGGGGACTCTTATTGTGATGCCTGAGCACACATTTACGGCATTTATCAGACGCTTTTATCCAAAGCGACTACAGGGGACAGTCTCCCTGAAGCAACTTGGGGTTAAGGGTCTTGCTCACGAACCCAGTGGTGGTGTGCTGGAGGTAGGATTCGAACCCACGACCTCTTGGTGATGTTTCATTTGGATTGGTTCCTGGACTTTTGAGTTTTGTATTTAGTGTCAGTCCACTGTCCACCATGTTGACGTGTTTTTGTGCTACAGTGATTCATGCTTGTTTTGTTTGTGCTCCAGTCTCCTTCGTTATAGTTTTTGAGTTTAGCTTCAGGCAAAAGGTTTTCTTTTGAAAATAAAAGTATAAAAAATGGAAGTCTGCCTTTGCGCCTACCCTCCTTTCTGAGAGATGGAGCAACGTGACAGATGGACCGAACTTCCAAGGAACAGCAGACTGGGCTTACAGGCCTGAGGAGAGAAAGGGGTGTGCCCCGAGTGAAGCAAGCTGGACCCACAAGGATGAGTTGGTTCTCCATCGCCGAGTTGCTGGGTGGTGGGAGTTCCGAGGACGAGAAGGAGGACTCGGGCTTCTGGGGTAGTAGGTTGGCGGATGAGCCCATGATTTTGGCTTCAGCGGTTGTTGCGGACTCCCTCGTCTTTGGTCCGGCCATGGAAGAGCTCCCACTTAGGCTCGCTGTTAGGCAAGGCGGGAGTTCCTTGGTTCAGAGGCGAAGGAAGCGAGGTGGGTTGCAACGCCCGCGTCTCTAGCATGCTGACCAGCTGCTCTAGAAGTCCGCGACTCCCTTCGGGACTCTCCCACCCAGGCTCGTGCCTGACTCTACCCGTGAGGCAAGCCCCAGGCAGGACCAGCAAGCCTCATACCCCTCTGCATGCTGGCACTTGAGGCATTCTCACCCCTGCTACGTGACCTAGACAGCCGGCTACAGAAGCTCCGCGGGAACAGGCTACAGCTCCAGGAGCGTCTGGCTGAACAACAGTGCGAGATGAACCATCTCGCAGGGGTGATCGAAGACCTGGTCCTCTCCCTCAGACAGCGGTCTGGCCAGCCGCTAAGACCAGCTACTGGGGGCCCAAAGACCCTGCGCCGCCAAGAGTAGCTGCAACCGCAGTCCCTAGCCAAGTAGCCGCAGCCGCGGTCCCAAGCGAAGTAGCTGCAGCTGCAGTCCCAAGCCCAGTAGCCTCAGCCGCGGATCGACATTAGTGAGAGGAGGCCAGGTGTGGCCCACGGGAGACATCTTTTGCCGCCGCTTATCCCTCCTCCGCCCTTGAGGTGGAGGTACTGTGATAGTAAGTGGCCGCTAGAGGCCGTCCTTTTCAGTTCTTTTCTGTTTTGTATTTGGGGACTCTTATTGTGATGCCTAAGCACACCGGTCTTGTGTTTGTTTACATTATGTGTATGGTGTAAACCCTCATGGCACTCTAGTTCAGTCGACCATGTTCTACTTCATGGACTCAAATGTTATTGTACGGGTTGATGTTGTAGCTCCTTTTTATCACAGACAATACACTGCATTCTGTGTATGATCCATTGATCTGGCAACCCTTTGAGCTACAGACAATGGCAGGTGCAGTCATACGGTTCATGTGGAGCCATCCCCACACACTCCAGTCACACTACACAATACCCCACATCACCACACACTACACCACACAACAGCACACTACATTACACCATATCACACTACACTATACTCCACTACACTTTACACCAAACTACACCACAATACTCTACACTTCACTATGTTACACTATACCACACCACACCGCACTACACTACACCGTAGTGTATACACTATGCTACGCTATACTACACCACAATACTCTACACTGCACTATAGTGTTTACACTATGCTATGCTACACTATGCCACTCTACACTATAGTGTATACACTATGCTACACTACACTACGCAACTTTACACTATACTACACTACATCACACTACACAGTCCTATAATTTCACTTTAATGCCTTGGGCTGTCCCAAATGAAAGATAACAATCGTGTTTATTTTTTGGTCGTGGTTTATAAACTGTGGTCCTACATCATACCATGGGAGAGGATCAAAGATGGTCGTTGTCATAGTGACCAAAGACAGCCTGTAGTTTTTTCGTGATAATTTCTGAAATTTAAGATGACCATGTCAAAGTGTGAGTGCTGCTATAACCTACAGCTACTGATTACGTCTACTGACAAGAACAGCATGAAATGACGGATTTATCAATGCAACAAAATCCAAACAGCATGAGGGAGAAATGAAAGACGACACCATCATACATCTACATGCACATCTGACCTAAGTTTATCAGATCCCTGTCTCGCAGTGTGTTTTGTCATGATGTTATAAGATTGCTGAAATCATACAGTCTGTGAAAGAAATTAGTCTCACTTTCACTGTATAAAGGTCAAAAGGTCAAAACAGAGGCTTTGAGTTTTATGTGAAAAGGCAAAGCACTGAAACGTTTATTTGAGAAAATAAATTACACATGCGTGAACTACACAAATTTCACCTAAAGCGCTTCCACAGGACGGTCCCTGCTTCTCATTTCTCATCAAAAATAAATCATCTTATTTATAGATTATTGCAGTTTAATTTCCAAATAAGAACAAGCGAAAACAAACGAAAAAGAATTTAAGACAGGAAGTTATTTTGCTGTTCTCATCATCTTCTCAGTTTTCTCCTCTTTAACAACCGTATGGATCTAAAAACTCTCTGACTTTGGTCACTAAGACAAATTTCAGGCTCATTTCTAAGACAACCAAGTTTTGGATCTTATGATACATCTGAAGGTCTGATTATCTGAGACAAATATAGATCAGAGCAGTGAGAGAAAATAAAGAGCATTTTAAGATCTTAATTTGGGATCAGCCTTAGATTACGGTAAGACTCTTTCTCAGGAGCTGAATTTAAGAAGTGTGTAAAAATGGTCAGAATCTCACACTGATGTTAAATTGAGCTAGGCTGGACGAGCTGGACAAAAGGAGACCTTATTTTGATCATCAGTACTCTTTCATCATCAGGGGCCAAGTCTAGGCCTTTACTCACAGATTTTGACCTCTGGTAGCCTTTAGTGAACCTGGTTACTTATTCACTTACAGACCCCAGTTATAAATATAAATAAGAAAGGTGTTTTTTAAACCAAAGACCTTACTCTCAGCCCTAAAAGCTCCAGATTATGGTGTCTGCTTTTATGGTCCTGTTTCCCACATCCAGTTTAACCCCTTAGGCCCATTGCTTCTACGGCTTTAGCCTTGGCTTTGACACGAGTGAATAAAAATCATAGCATGGGGTGATATCTGTGCTCAAAAATGCTGATAAGAAAAGACACATCATGCTTTTTTTCTGGTGATAGCATCAGTATTGCATGAAGGTTGGCTAATAAAGAAAATAAAACTGGTACTGTATCTCCCGTCTGGCACCGCCCTGTAGCTTCAACGACAGTGGAATGTGATTGGTTAGGTCCGCATCGTTTAATTTCATCAGCGGCCATGTGATTGGCGTAAGCGCCTGTCAATAAAGGTAGAAGTGATGAATATTATAATTTCCAACCGTAACGACTATAGTGTGGAGTTTCTTTTTGTTGCTTTGAGGGTCAGGACGTTTAAATGACTCGTCGGTGTAGCTGTTTTAGCAGCGCTTTTACCAACGATGGCAGTGGCTTTCTGATTCATTTAGTATTTTGAGCTGGAGGATCAGATATGTTGTCAGGGGAGCGGTTTGAAACCGGTGCCTTTTGGACGAATGAAAGGCTTTTTACACGGAGCCTCGTGAGGAGCTAATGTAGCTCGACTCGGGATTTCCCCCCTTTTTTCCTTAACTTTACCCTTAAAGCTCACCCTTCCCTGCTAGCTTGGCTGATTTGGTCGTTGTGTGGAAGATGAAGAGGGTAAACAGTCTCCAGAGGTGAGTCAGAGAGTCATAAATTATTTTTTGTGTTTTAGCAGCTCTAACTGTCGCCCTGCTAACACTCCGCTAACCCGGCTAGCAGTGACTGAGTGTTCAGAAAACAAAACAAGATAATAATAAAACTTCATAGCACTGGTCAATGTTGAGTTAAAAATATATATAAGGTAACAGTGCCGAGTATGTAAATTGAGTTAAATGGTTTTTTTTAAAGGTGAAAAGTCAGGAGCTGTTTGGCAAACTGCAGATGTTGAGGGACCGCATAGCTGAGATTAATCCTCATTAATATTACTGTCACACTACTACTCTGCCTCTCGCTCTCTCTGTCTCCCTGACTATCTCTCTGTCTCTCTCTCCGACTCTCTCTCTCCGTGTCCCTCTCTGTCTGTCGTTCTCTCTGTCTGTCTGACTCACTCACTCTTGCTCTGTGTGTGTGCGCGCGCGTGCGCTCTAACCCCCAGGAGGTTCATGTTGAAACCCCTCTGTCTCTATGATGGAATTATAGCCAGCTTTATGTAACCCATAAGTAACCCATATGTCATTGTCTGTGGACATTGTCTGGCCTAATTGTGTGTTTGTGTTTGTGTGTGTTTTACAGATTCATGAACAGCAGAGCCACTGCAAACAGCCGCTATAAGCCTACCTGCTATGAGCATGCAGCCAACTGCTACACCCATGCGGTAAGACACCTGTTTTCACCTACTGCCCCTTACCTGTTCACATCACCCATCACACCGCGACCTGAATATGTGTTCCAGAGGATTACATTACACTGTCGCCGGATAAGCCTCTGTTATGATTAGTGGGTACACCAGGTAGGACATAATACCGAACAGGCAACATCTGGGAGCAGAGCCATAATATAAATGGGAAAGCCGATACTGCTCCAGTAGCCTTTGCCTCTACGATCCATGTCTTTCAGGTTTAAACAGCTTCCCCCCCACACACCTCAAGTGCAAGTTCTGCACTGGAACTAACAAGTGATGCAAGCATTGTGATGGGAACCAGACGGCTAAATATTTTAGTGCCAGTAATTAAATTTGTGGGTGGAAAGCATGACCATGGACAGATTGGTCACGTTGCATTCACACCCACACCCACCCACACACACACACACACACACACACACACTGATCACAGTGCATGCTTGGCTACCTTTATTGCCAAGTGGCTGCTTACAGTCAGCCCAGTTGCCAAGTAACAGCCCCCATTGACCGTGTAGCACAAATCAAAGAGGTTATTCATTTGATTTATTTCATACAGATTACAGCAAGACACCAAGAATTGCACTTTTGAACAAACTGAACATTTAAACATGCTTGATGATGTTAACACAGATTAAATATTTGCAGAAATGCAGATATTTAATCTGCAATTTTAAATTCTTTAAAAATCAGACAATGTGATTTTCTGGATTTTTGTTTCTCATTTTGTCTGTCATAGTTGAGGTATACCTATGATGAAAATTACAGGCCTCTCTCATCTTTTTAAGTGGGAGAACTTGCACAATTGGTGGCTGACTAAATACTTTTTTGCCCCACTGTATCATACACAGTGTTGTGCAAAAGTCTTGAGCCACCCACCATTTCTTTGTTTTGCTTAAATTCACCTTGTTGGTGAATTTTATGCCTCTCAGTCTGTCTTTATCTTTGGCATACCAAGTAAATTAAATGAAAGAAATGGGGACAAATATTTTATTGTGGCAGGCTGCAAAATACCTAATTATACGGGGTGGTCCAAGCATTCAGCACCACCAGTATATTAATCACAGGCTTTACCATCTGGAGTCATGCACCTGTTTCTTCACTAATTCAGGTTTTGAGTTAGATGTGCTTTGTTATGCTTGAATGATTCATACGTAGGTCACTGTGTGGCTTAGTCTACTCAATATGTCAATGGTAAGAAAAATGTTTTTATTTTTGCATCAAAAAGGTGATTCAAAGAAAGAAATGAGGCATGGCTTAAGATTTTTCCACAGTACTGTAGTTTAGTTAGGCACAAAGAAAAATGATCTGCAACTGGAAGTGAATCATTTTGTCACCGTCAGTGTTCTTTCACATTCAAGTGAATTGCTTTGTCAACAAATCTGATGTCACTTGCTTTTTTGCTGTGCTTCTAAAAATTATGGCATTTTTTTTTATTCGTAGTACTAATTATTATTATTATTATTATTATTATTATTATTATTATTAGTGGTAGTAACTCTTTAACTACTAGTAATGTGCAAAGAAAATATTTGTTGATCATTGACCTGAACCTGAACTGACCCGCAGTATTTCAATAGGTCATTTAGAATTTAGTTGGAGTTCACCCTGCCCCACACACACATGATTTTTCAATAAGCCTGAAACAGCCCAGCCCAGTCCATGGGTTAACCTGTGAGTTATGTGTCAAACAATGCATCACTTGTAATATTAATGCTTCTGGACACATCACTTCATCAATGAGGTTCATGAAAGCATCAGCAAATGTACATATAGATATAGTAAGAATAGCAGTAATAACTGAATGTGCTTCTTCCAGTCATTCACAGTTCTGTTCAGACTCAATTGGGGCTTCGTTATTGTCGAATAAAAAGAGGGGGAAAATTATTCCCCCCACAGATGGTTTATTTGTTAATTGATTATTTTCCATATAATTATCATTGTTTTTTAAAAAAATGGGCAAAAGTACATTTCAGAGCTAAAGACACAATTCAAGCTCAAAGCTTGAAGCTTGTAAATGCGCTCTTTTGTCCTTTTAGTGCACTTTTAGCCATCTGGGCGGAGCATTTCTTGCTGAGGGCATTTTTGAATATGCAGTCACTAATATATATGTGTGTGTGTGTGTAGCTCCTGATTGTTCCTGCAATCGTGGGCATGGCTCTGCTTCATCGACTGTCAGATGACCGCTGGGAGCGCATCACAGCGTGGGTTTATGGCATGGGCCTCTGCGCACTCTTCCTCATCTCCACTGCCTTCCACATCATCACTTGGAAAAAGAGCCACATGAGGTCAGGCTGACCTTAAAAAGCTGAGGAGGGAGGGTTGAGGATGTAGCTGCATGTTGAGAGGAACACAAGGACGGGCTAGCGAACAGATTAGGAATTAGAAAAGTAGAGACAAACAAAGAAAATTACTGTTCAGGCCCTGACTTCTCAAAAGCATCTTAGCACAAAAATGATACAGTGGAGGAAATAATTATTTGATCACCTGCTGAATTTGTAAGTTTGCTGACACAATTTTTTTTAAATGCCAGAGCTCTATTTTGGTCTCATCTGACTACGGCACTTTCTCCCAAGCCTTCTCTGAATCATTTAGATGTTCACTAGCAAACTTAAGATTGGATGTACATGTACCTTCCTGTACCTTCCATTATGATGTAGTGTGTTACCAATGGTGTTCTTAGTGACTGTGGTCCCAACTGCCTTCAGATCATTAGCAAGCTCTGTATAGTTGTGGGCTGATCCCTCACCTTTCTAATGATCGTCCTCACCCCATGAGGCAAGGTACTGCATGATAGTTATTTATAGTCATTTTATATTATATTTTCCGAATGATGGTCTTGTAACCCATTCCAGCCTTGTGCAGGTCTATAATCTTGTCCCTGACATCCTTTGACAGCTCTGTGGTCTTGCCCATGGTGGTATAGAGGATGGAATGGAAGAAACTGATTCTGTGGACTGGTGTGCTTTATACACATAACGAGTTAAGGAGTGTCAGGAGTATCTGTAATTGATAGATTGATTGTAATCTGTGTGCAACATGGGCACACAGCCAATCTGGAAGCCGAAGGTCTGGCTGGGTTGTAGGGGAACAAATACTTATTTCATTCAATGACATGCTAGTCAATTTATAACTTTTATGTAACATGTTTTTTCTTGATTTTTGGTTGATGTTCTGTCTCTCTCCATAAAAATGAAACTACCTCATAAACTACCTCATGTTTTTTGTAAGTCAGCAAACTTACAAATTCAGAAGGGGATCAAATAATTATTTCCACCACTGTAATTGAATGGTAGAGCGAGCATCACAGTCCGTGTTCTTTGTCTCTGTACATGTTAAGATAATAACACTAAGATGCTTTTAGGAGAGTCGGCATAGATTGTTACTGCTTTAAAGAATTTGCACCAGCATTCACGAAAATAACTTGCATGTATAAGATGTAATTTATTATTATTATGCAATTTATATTCTAGTTTTTGTTTAAAATTAAATTGTCAGGCTGCTTTCCCCCTTTCTGGTCTGCAGGACTGTGGAGCACTGCTTTCACATCTGTGATAGGGTGGTCATCTATTTCTTCATCGCCGCTTCCTACACACCATGGTGAGCATTAAATACAATGACTGTCAGAGTGTATGATAGACAAAGTGGCGTATAATGTGTGTGTATATATTCCCGCTGTCTCAACAGTTTATAAGTAGATATGTTCTTCAGCTCATTGGAAGTATCCTTCTGCTTTAGTCAGCAAGTAGGAAAAACCACAGAGCCTAAAAAGCCCTCAGAGTTCCTCACTGTTCAAAATGAAGGTGTTATTTCTTGTAATTAAACTGGAAAGTCTTGTTCTCAATGACTCTGTGGTGCTGCTGTAGGACGGAAGTAAGTGTGTTTAGTCGTGATGGTAACATTTTTACCTGAATGCCCCTTTAATGCCCCTTAATGTGATTCTTGTTTGAAAATACACAAAACACCAGCCAAACAATGAAGATACATTTTAAAAAGGCTATAACAAGATGATTTTCAAATTTATTGAGCATTTGCAAAAATCGTACACACAGGTTTGTGCATTTCAGACGCATCCACTTCAGAGAACAAACTTAAATATGGCTTTTTTTTCCCTTAAATCTTCTAATTTGAATTGTGCACTACTGAGTTTAACATATTGGGAAGAAATAAAGCATAAAATGTGACTTGTACAGAAACGACTTTATATTCAATTTTGAAATATGTTAAAAACAGCAAATAAACAGAAATGGTCTATTAAAGTGTGTATTACAAGTGTGTTTTCTGCTAAAGATGTGCACTTATTTACACTTTAAAACTTTATATATATATATTAGGGGTGTCATGCAGGGCATATGAGTGAATGAATGTCACGGTTCAGGTCGGCGCCCGCTGGAGGGCGCCAGCGGACTCTGCACTGGACTTTCAGGTGCAGCCTCATCTAGCCCGCATTAGTTTAATTAGGTTCAGTCGGATAGGTGTGGGGGGGGGGGGGGGGGAG
>JBBJLS010076073.1:0-27421 GCA_037577275.1 Bryconaethiops microstoma
TTGCATATATATATATATATATATATATATATATATATATATATATATGCATACGTGTGTGTGTTATGGCAAGTTGGCCTGTAGGGCCACACGACCCTAGCTCATTACAACTCATTTGTGGAGTAGCGCCACCTAGTGAAGAACATCAATGCTAGTGTTTCACTAGATTGAAAATTTTATAAATCCTTCAGCAATATTTGAACGCAGGCCATATTTACTTCTATTTCATATACAGGGGGCACTTCAACTTTAACATATTTCAATATCTCAAGAACTTCTTAAGCTAAAATTATAAAATTGGATGTGTTTAAATTTGACTAGATTACTATTTTTGATCATATTTCCTGCAGTTTGATTATACCCACTCAGCTAAATGACCACCAAAAGCCAGTCCAAATTCAGCAGCCAATGCATACCAATGTGAATGACCAATGATCATTCAGGAAGAAATTAGATAGTGTTTACCCAGTTCCAAACAAATCAGCCATAAGATACAAGTCATATGTTTTCCTCTGTTCCTCTGACATGGTTTGGTTTGGCCTCAAAATATATTTTGTCTTTAAATGCTTATGTAATGTTTGCCTAATGTTGAAGCGGTCAATTCATTTCACTTGGGCCAGTTCGAACCAGCTGCTTGGACCCGCTGATCGCTGCCTTATCCTCTGTTTCACACCAAACAATGTGGTATGTTTAGTTAATATTTTTTTGGATTGTTTTACCACTTTAAGACGACAGTTATTTTTATTTTTCTGTCTGTCTCAGAGGGCTAGATTTACGTAATAGCAGACATGATTCCACAGCTGGTTTTGATCTGTCATGGCAACACCAATTACCAAACTTCAAAACTGGTCTTCTCTCAGGTGACTCAACACTGACTTGAACTGAAGATCATGGGTTTAGCCTTACAGGGTTTACTTACTGTAGGCACTCCTAGCCAGACAGATATTAAAGTAGATTAGATCATTTTTTCCTGTGTGAACTAACATACAAGAGGTCAAGGTGGGTGTTTGTCATTTCAACCATCTACACATGGTGAAACCAAACACTGTTTCTCCAGGATCATGGTGCAACACAAAAACACCACAAGACTACACAAGTGAGGACAGGACAGGACCATACCGAGTGCAAAGAAATGTCTTTAAAACATACGAATGAACAATATAATAGTTTAGGGCTAGGAGTCAAGTCAAGTCAAGTTTATTTATAGTGCACATTATCTTGCACAAATGTCATTCAATGTACTTTAGAGGAATAGAATAAGAATAAAACAGAATAAAATAACACCAATGGAAAGAAAAGAAGGCAGAGGAGAATATTAAGGTTTTTAGCAGTTTTTTAAAGCAACAATTGGTGCAGATGTGATACTGATTGGCAGTATAGGGATTGAAAGCATAGTGATTAAACGCTGTTTCACCATGTTTAGTTTTGGTTCTTTTCACCACTAGCTGAGCAGCACCTGCAGATCTAAGAGACCTAACAGGATAATATACATCAAACACATCGGACAAGTATGGGCCCAAACCATTGAGTGACTTGTACAAACAGCACAGCTGACAAAACACAGTAACAGAACTGAAAGTGAATATAATACTGTGTCAGATTCTAGCAGCCAAGTAATTAAACATGCAAAAAATGTCTGCTAGTTTATTAACAGTCACATCTACTCTCCCCTATTGCTAATCTACTGTAGCGGCTTCAGTCAGCAGCTGACTGTGCTAAAGGGACATGTGGGTCACTCTATAACTGTGTTTTTCTCACTGGCTCTCAGCTTAAAGGTAGCTATTATAAAGATCAAATGCTGAGTAACCTCAAAGGCCTCTCTGTTCTATGACTGTGATGACCTGTTATCTTAAGCAACTACGCTTAAACAACATTTTTACTGCATTGCTTGCTTACGATTATTTTTAAAAATGTTACTTCAAACTCTGTGGCTCAAGTACAGTTTGTACTTTCAGTGATGATACTATTTCCTTTCTGTTAGTGTCTGTGCTGCTTTAGATTTTATGATTGTTTTTGCCATGAATATGCAACAAAAAGAGAAGAATAGCGCACACAAAAAATTCTAGTCTTTATTTTTGTGCAGTTTTTGCTGTATTTTAATGGGGGGTGGTGGTTTGCCTAGTGGTAGGATACTTGTCTCTGGACCAAGAGGTCGTGGGTTCAAATCCTACCTTCAGCACCACCACTGGGTTCCTGAGCAAGACCCTTAACCCCAAGTTGCTCCAGGGAGACTGTGAGACTGTCCCCTGTAGTTAGGGAATGGAAGTCGCTTTGGATAAAAGCGTCTGCTAAATGCCGTAAATGTAGACACAAAGTAAACACACAGTAATTACTTTACCAAGGTGGCCACGCTTTAACTGGATCTGGGCTGGATGTGAGATCTAAGCTGTAGGACAGAGAGGCGCTGCCAGACTTTAAGACTTTAAGTTTGGAGTCTGAAGAGATAAACACCTCTAACACAGCGGTCCCCAACCTTCATTTTCACTATTGCATTTTATATTATGTACTTTATACGATTATTACACTGTAATACACATACACACACACACACACACACACACATATATACATATATATATATATATATATATATATATATACACATATATCTCAGAATCAGAAAACTTTATTGATACTGTTGCGATACTTTTTAAGTAGGACTCTTGTATTTTTCCTTTTGAATGCAGAATCTTCTGCTGTCTCATTATTGATTCTTTTTCCTTTTCAAATACATAATGCTAATTAAATATAAATAATTCAAAAAGTTTTATTCCTTCTGAGAGGGCCTGTGTCTGGGGACCACTGCTCTAACAGACCGAAGACAGGTTCCCTATTGATACGAGAGGTTTTCTCCTTAGAAAGACTCGAGTCTCCCTCTAGTGGCCACTATCATGAATTACAGGTTTCCTATTCGGATGAATGTTCTGTAAACCAAGTGTTTTCACACCTACCTCGTTTAATCCGGAGCAAAAAGGTAGGTGTGACAGTTGCCTCGGACAAACGTGTTCCGACAAAAAGAGGTTCGCAGTGTGAAAACACTTTTTTTACACAATTAAAAAATAAAAAATAAAAACGATGACTTTTTCTGATAGTATGAGAATGAAACTACAGCAGGGGTTTAAAAAAAAAACTAAACACCTCAGCAATGCCACCAGACAAGTGGTGGGAGTTTTCTCTTTCTACCCTTCAAACTGAAAACATGCAACATTAGACGTTAGATGTACAAACCAATCAATGTTGAAGTATATCTCTGTAAAAATCATCCATAAATTCTATTTAAGAGAGACATCGATGTGAACTGTAGTTTTTGTTGTGTACGTGCAATTTGTTCTGTCACTGCCCATTCGTAAAACATTTCTGGTGAAAGTTTTGAGTTTGTTACTGAAAATATTGCTGAAAATGTTTTTAGTTTGGAAAAATGTGGTATTTGGTTTCCCAGAAAACAATGCAATGGAAAATACTTCATTACATGATTAATCTTATTATAATGGACAAATGTCATATCCATAAATAAGTTTACAGGTAAGACCCCTTTCGTTATCACCCTCAGCAAAGAGTTTACACAATATATTGTCAATTCAGTACTTCACAAAACAAAAAGCAATCACAACTGTATCAGTTGTGATTGCTTTCTCCAGATAGTTCTCCACTCCCCCTAGCGTAGAATTTTGTGTAAAAAATATTTTGCACATCCTGTTCACATGTGTACTGTGGTACCTGTTTAAAATTTTAATAAATGAAATCCAGCGGGGGAAATCAGTGTCAAGTAAAGGAGGACATGGACCACAAAGGTGATGACAGGAATTAGTTGTCATGCAAGTTATTTAGTGAGTTTGCAAAATAGCTATATGAAACCAAGCTTTACCAGATCAGCTGTATACAATGTAACAAAACAGGTGCAAAAAATGGTCTAAAACTATACACCAGGGTTGTCTAGTCTTATACACCCTCCTGCTTTGTAGGGATCAAAGCCTGCAGTCACACAGGCCTTCAAATCAGTCTGGAAAACCTCCTGTACAATGACCTGTTTTTTTTTTCTTCCCATATTCTCATACAAAAATACCTAATTGGTCTGGGCCTCTCAGTTCCAACGTAATGTTAATGCTACAGCAAGCAGAGACATTTTCTATATTTTTTTTTTGTACGTTTGGCCAATATTTTGCATCAGTGCGGTGAAAAATAAGATAAAAAATAATAGATGAGGGTGCTTTGAGAAAGCAGGTAGAAACAAGATTAGTTCAGAAATCAGACATTTAAAGCAATGCAGAAAGGCAGGAACCAAGGAAGCTAGGGTCATAGTTTGAGACTACAAGGCAACTGGATGTTTAAGGGAAGTGTTGGTAGACTGAAGTGATAGAAAGAGAAACTGGGGTTGTGATGGTGGCAATTACTTACTCTTGATTTTTCAAGGTCACAAAGGCAAACCACTTCCTGAACCAAACTAGAAACGGGGAGTTTTACTGCAAATCAGAGACCGTTAAGTTTATACCTCAGTTCACTGAAAACCATGTGGTAATCCCTACTGACCTAAATGTACATGCAGCAATAGATTCTGTCATTGTCTCCTTTAACTCATTAAAATCTACTGGTGTGTGTGTGTGTGTGCACAATTAGGCAAAGTTAAAGAGAAGATGTGGAACTGGAGCTTTGTGTATGTGCTACTGTGTTCTCCTGCTATTGCTGAATGCACAGTAGATTATTATTCCATGTATTCATATTCAGTGGGACAAACTGGTTCCTAGTCTGCTTTCATACTCAGATGTTTGAGCAATATGGACCCAGACCACTGAAAGCTCATTATAGATTGTTTGCTATGAAAAAGTTTCATAGTTTAATTTATGGTAGTGAATGATTCAATCCATTAAAAGCCATAAACTCTTTCTACAGAGACCAGAAATCTTAAAGGCACCATGTTTAGAACTTGAACACATTTGAGCACAAACATGGTGAAGACCAGACAGCAGAAAGGAGGCAAGAGGATCGATTTAAAGTGAAAAATAGCGAGCTTTATTTACATGGAAGCAGACAATGACACAGAAAATATTTACAATATTTTCTATTGGGGGGTATAGACAAATAAATAAAGTTACAGTAAACAGTATTAAGGCCCACACTTCATTTTTCCCCTTGAGGTCCACTTTTGTGTGGTTTAATGTAACAAAACAATAGTTGTTCGTTTGGTCACCCAAATCTTTTCCATAAAAATAAAACAAACCACGTCCAGCTGTTCATAAAGGAGGCACTTTTTTTGCAGATGTGTTTAGGACCCCTGATGACCATCTTCTCTGTATCTAATTTGCAGACTTAATGTGTTCATTGAAAAGAAAATCCACAGGTCCGTACAACATTCTAAAAGACATGTCCTCTCATTAACCTTTTTTTAAATACCACAGCAGTCCAACAGGCTTACAGGTCCGATGAGACGACAAATGAACATCTTTGTTGACGTCTCAAACTGAAGCCCATGAGACTGGAAACCACAAGGTAAGTTTTATAACAATTTACAAAAACAAATCTGGGTGACTTACAGCATTCATAATCAATTGTAGCATTACAGCCTCAGTCCTACAGTATGTTGGATGACTGACATTGTGTGGGGCCTTTACAGTACTGATTCATTTTTTAAAAAATAAAAAAAGCCATCCGCTGTTAAAGGCACAAAAAAAAAAAATAAAACGAGCACATAATGCAGTGATAGGGTGAGAAAGAAAAGATAAGCATGAATTCAGGAAGTGTTGGTGAATTGATTTTACAAACTAATTTAAATTCATAACCTCTATCAAGATTTTCAGAAAGAATACTGATTGTATTCTGTGGAATGTCAAAGGCACTACATCTGCATTCTTACTGCACCAAGTTTGCTACATTTGGGCCACATCGCTTAGAGTCAACTCAATTTGTTTCATCACACAAACAAGTCAATTAACTAATGTGAAGTAAATTTTTATTTTACACACACGTGACAATTTGCAAGAATCTAACTTTGTTAGAATTTTTTTCCATATCAAAAATAATGTTATAGAGAAAAGGAATTATTTTTTTAAAAGTGCTGATGTTCCTCCAGGGAACCAGAAGATAAAAGAAAGGTTCAGCCTGAGTACTGTGCAGAAGGAATATCTGGAGGTTTCCGGAGGGGTGGGAAGTGGGGGGGTGGGCGCACCAACTTGTATTATTCAGGGACTCATCATAATATAAACCGCACCAAGTCAAGATTCTGAACACACAAACCAAAATCTGTCAATTAACATGATGGCTTTTAAAAGGCACTGCAATACAGAAGCCATCTTTCTAGACAATTCTATTGACATTATTTTTACATTACATTCATTTGTCAGATGCTTTTGGCCAAAGCGACTTACGATACGAGGAAACTCTCAAGTTCCAGGACGGTGTTGGAACCAGAGGAGAGTTCTAAGTGCTAAAATCTTTATGTAGGATTAAATTATTTAAAATATTGCCCAAAAGTTAAAATAATCCATATTCTAACTTCCCAGTGTGTTTCCTTTGATGGGTTTCATAAGGTGGATTAACATTGAAATTTTACATAAATGCTTAGACAACAGTACAGAAAAAAAAAAAAAAAGACAAAGGAATTTACACATAGATGGAAGAGAATGAAACGTCACATGACTTGCTCAATAATTTGGTTCAGACATGTAGGGTCTCACTTGCGTCCTGAAAATCATGTGGATCCTACAAGACATCTTCAAGTTTGCTCTTCGTTTAGGCAGTGAAAACATTGCATACTCAGATCAATCTGCCTGTATCAGGAAAAAAAAAAAAAAGTTTTAAAAACATTATGCTTGAAATTAGTCATCTGATATCTGCTTCAACCAAAATCCATAATATCAAAGCTTTAAATACTTTTAGTAATATTAAATTTGTTTACCAATTCAGTTTACAAATTACCAAGTATGCCACTAACCAAGAGGGTCTTCAATAAACAGCCATATGAAAACGTGGACTACACAACTTATGTAATAAGTTTAGTGTTCCATACATTTATGTTCAACTACTAAATGAATTTACATTAAAACACATAATAGAATTACATGGGACGTTTTATTTAATAGCATTTGTGTTTTCCAAACGAGCCATCTAAAGGAGAACAGATGAGTCATAGTTCAATTTAACACCACTCACACAGTTTGCAGAGTTGCTGCTCATCATGTATGAATGGCTCCTGTGGTGCATACGCTTTTTACTTATAGCATTGTAACATCAGCTTAAGACTACTTCAGGTGTATATACACGTGTGGTAATTACCCACAGTTCTTGGAAGGTGAAACCAATCTGTCTGTAAGAAGTTTTCACCTTTTTTTTTTTTTTCCTTCTTGTGGTTAACGCAACAGACTAGATTAAGTCGATTGGTAGTCAGAGATTGCTACTGAGCCCAGCCTGAGTGTGTAGATACTCTTCTTGTGTACTAATTTGCTACGTCGCTCAGAGAATACTTATTGCTGACTGGGGATGCACCATGAAATCAATCATATCAGCATCAGCAGAGTCTTCAAATTGACAGAGTCTGTATTGTCCGCAGGAAAAACAGAACATTTGATCAAAACTGGGAGTTGTATTGCCTTTTAACCCCCCACAAATAAATGCTATATTTCTCTGTGGTTCTAATTCAGGTAGATATTTCATTAATGCATATACTGGTATGAATAAACCTGTAAATGAAAAAAAATTGTACTGGCCCAGAATTCCCATACTGGTGTTTTCTTACAGCTACTACTGATTTTACATTCTCAAAACACTGGTGAGCCAGTGGTGAACATGTGACTTGGTGTGTCAGATGTGGGATTCAATTCACTCTGCCCAAGTCTGATGTGTTCAAACTACACCCTTTAATAGAAACTGACCTAACATCACACTGCTCTGGTTCAAACAACAGAGTATACAAAATATACAGTTATTCTGGATCACAAACTCACATTAAGAACTCATCATGGTATGATAATAGTTTGACACCTGCTGACCTCCAAAGTCTCCTTGTTAAGAGGTAATTATACGACTTAAAAAAAACAAATAAAAAATGAAGCCTAGGAAAACACTTCACTATTTAAGATGAAACATGAACCACAAAACTTTAGATTCAAATATCTAAGATTAAATAAAGGATAAACTAGAAGTCTTTAAACTTTTGTTTGGTTCTGTAACTCTCCAGGAGTAGTGTGAGGTGTGAAGTAGTCACAACTAAATGCAAAAACTGTAGAAGATCAGCACCTGAATAGTTATTTGCAACATGACCAAATACCACTCAGATAAGGATTATAACAATAATAAAACTTGCCTGAGTATCTGCCCAAGGATATACTGGGATTGGTCGATAAGGGTAAGGAATGTGGTAAAAAAGCATATCCCCATCTACAACCCTCCAGGGCTGAACAGACACTTGGCTAGGAGAGGTTTCTTCCACAGACAGTTTTACGTCACGGTCCACTGTTCAATCATTGGAGGTACAGTAAGTAACAAATGAACACATGAACAAAGGCACAATAAAGAAATACAGCACATAAACATGACTTTTTAGTATCTCATGATTTTAATCACTCCACTAAAATATCAATTCACACAACACTGCTGATAATGCTATGCACTATGGAAATTTCATAAATTTATAGTTATCAAGACATCATGTAACAGTACACCTTCCTGAACACATCATGAAATAATTGGTACTGCCAACAGAATTTCATTACAGTATAATCAATCATATTCAACTGGAACAACGCAGTGACAAATGTTGAATAAAATATCATTTGCACTCACAAACCAATAGTACATTTTGGTTTTGATAGTGGTTTCCCTAGTTATTTTTTGTCTGTCTTATAAGGGCTCCAAAAATAAAAATTAAAAACAAGTCATGTGTATTGTGATTAGGTTTTTACTGTATCGCCCACTTCTAGCAGCACTGTGGTAAAAGATCAGAAGCAGGAAATCTCTCCAATGTGCCTACCTGCCTCACACCAGCCACAACACCTGAAGACTCTGCAGAAAGAGACCACTGCAGCGAGAGACTGTGAAACACGAGTGACAGCGCCTGTGGTGGAAAACATTAAGGCTATTAATGACTGAAACATTTGACAAACTGCTGTTGATACACTGCTATACCCAGAGATTGACATAAGTGGTACGCAAGCCAGAACACACGTAAGTGGTACGCAAAATGCGCACCAGTTTTCAGTCTTCACAGCGCAAATGCGTACCTAATTTGTGACCCACGACGAGACATAGACCGCGACACGGAATCCCTCTGGAACCACTCCGAGAACCATGCGGTTTAAAGTACAATCTTCAAAGAGTTAGATCTCCAGAAACAAAAATGTGAAGCATGACAAGCTCAAATGCCACTTTGAGACAGGCAAGGAAAACGTGAATAAATTTCCTAATGGAACGTGCCTACACATCTATCCAGGTATTTTCTGCAGTTTGTGATCCCATTCTGATCTTCATCTTCGCTCACACTCCAGGACTGTACAACACCTGGGTACGGAGAGGTTTCCTCCACAGGGAGTTTCACACCATAGTTCACTGTTAAGACACTGGTGACAGAATGAATACCACAAGAACAACGGAGAGTAATTCAGATACTAAACGGAAACTAGACGTTGATCTCTGCTACAGCTAAGCTCTTAAGAAAATCCTGGAACAAAAGTCGTATTTTCAGTCCTGGAAGCGAACTTCGTTTTTATATTTCCCCTTTACACCACAGTTGCAACATTATTAAAGTAAATCAGCAAATTAGCAAGCCACTTTGTTCTTGGACTAACTCATTCGTGTTAGAACAGAAACATTCATGAAAATGTATGGCAGATGAACTACATGACTACTGCTGCCAACACTGTGGCCTCCAAGCATAGAGGTCACTGTGTTGGTGATCTGATCACTGAGGATATGCTGTGCAATGGAGCTGAATGTTGTATGGAAAGCCACCGACCCAACACGATTTTTTTTCTGTAGCTTCAACACGGATCTAACAAGCAGCACCTTCCTGTGGGATTTCCCCACGACGTTACAGCACAATAATCACGGTAAGAAAATACGATGACAGATTAAAACATTAATTAAGGATTAATAAATATCTTCTGTTAAAAGAAGTCAGTTTTTATAAACATAAAAATCAATACTGTTGATTATGTTTACAAATATACTGGTGAATCATATCGCCACCTGTTGACATTAATAGATCCTGCAACGAAATTTCCAAAACAACTACAAACTCCAGATCCAGAGCTGGTCCCGGGTCTAAATAGGGTCTGGCTGTGCGGTCCAGGTTCAAACAGGGTTTACTTGTGTGGTTCGGGTCTAAACAGGGTTCAGTCTGTAGGAGTTGTAGCTGCAGTCCTCCAATGGGATTTAATGGTGGTGCTAGTTTTCAGGCCACGGTGTGTTTAACCGGACCCCTGTCTGCAGGTATTTTTGTCATTATGAACAACAGTAAGAACTCTAAGCTAAGTTTTACTGCCGTCCCGTGTGATTCTCCGGTGTCTAACCTGCTTGATATTTTTAAGAAAGGAAGATTTCGGGTTTGATGCGGCTTAGCTAACAGCTAACAGACACACGATTAACTTCACAAAAAGTAAACAAAAACAAAAGCAAGCCAAATCAAGAACCACGAACTTTCCATCACGTATTCATTACCTCTAAAATTAGGCATCATGGTGTAAATTAGGCGAAACTAGACCGTCTCTGTTTTCTGCTCGGATTTCCCGCGGCGAGTTTGTAGTTAGATAGATCAGAACTGACGGAGCGGGGGGCGGAGTTACAGACCACGCAACCAAGTAAAAAAAAAAAAGGTCACAGGGAAACTACCGCCTCGTAAAACTAATGTCTTTGTACACTGTAGTATTTGATAAGACTTTCTTAATGTCTTTGTTTTGTTGCACAGCTCACAACTACGTTTGATAAATAGAAAAAATGAATAAAGAAAAATACCAAATCTATTAAAAACAATATGTGTAGGCATAACTGCAATCGAATAATGCTAAAACGGTATAATGTAAAATCTTAGTTGAGGCCTCATGCACAATCCTAGCTAAAGTCAACTCGCACAGAAAATTACTCAAACAGCAGCTGACATGCACTGTGCTTTTGCATAAACACCCAGTGATGTTAAGACCACCAAAACTTACCTGTGGACGAGGAATAATGGAAGTTTTCTTGCCGATTATAAACGCACGATATTTAGTGCTCACTTACTGAACACGAAAGGGCGCTCACCTTATACCAGCGCCAGATATTTCTCCCTCATTCCTCCTCAGTGAACTTCAGGATGCATCAAATGAACGCTGAAGTTCCAGTACAGCTCAACGTGCAAGTTAATATTCTCCAGTGTAGAACCTAACTGAAAAACGCGCATAGAGACGATTTTTACCTCCATCTAACACTGCACACCCCGGGAAAGATTCGACCACGTGTTGCAGAGTTCCCGCGCTAATGACGCAAAAAAAAGAGGCGGTGCTAGACAGTCTGACGAAAGCTGCCACAAGCATGCCTAACAAAACATAATAAAGTGCGTAATGCAGAAATTCATTATAACATATTATTGCACTTTCATTTTTATCTAATAAATATATTTTTTATAAAGTAAATGTAATTATTGCATTTTATTTAATACACTTTATTTCCATTATTATTATATTTTATATATGTGTATGGAGCATGTAAATCACCTGTTGCAATGAACCCATAATTTAGGACTTTTAGTACTTTTTTTTCTTTCTTTCTTTTTCTTGGCAGTTTTGGAGTCTTATGCTGTCTCATTATTGAGTCGTTCCCCATTAAAAAAAAAAAAAGTAAATAAAACTTTCTTTGAGGCCCTGTGTTTGGGGACCCCTGCTCTAAGAGACTAAGAAGAGATTCTCTATTGATAATGCAGGTTTTCTCCTTAGAAAGTATCGAGTCTCCATCTAGTAGCCACTACTAAGAATTACAAGTTAATATTGATCCGGAGAAAAAGGTAGGTGTGACAGGTGCCTCGGATCACGATGCGGACAAAAGTACAAACGTGTTCCGAACAAAAGAGGTGGTCTAAATCCAGATCAGACTGAATAATGGATGAGTTTGTTCGCAGTGTGAAAACAGTTTTTGGCTGTTTTCGAACTTTTGGACCAATTACAGGAGACTGAGAAAGGATATCAGGCCCCATTAGACAATAGAAGTAGTTTGTTTAATTTTATTTAATATTCATTTGTTCCGACGAATAAATCAAACTTGGACAAATTAAACAAAAGGTAAAAACTATGGCTGTTCCTGAAAGGACGCGGGGGAAAAAACCTCAGCAATGCCATCAAAGTGGTGAATGGACAAATATGGAGTTTTTTCCTTTTGTACCCCCCAATACGAAAACATGCAATGTTAGATGAATGTTTGTGTACAAACCGAGCAATGATAAAGTATATCTCTTTAAAAATCATCAATAAATTCTATGCAAATTCTATTTAGAGAGGCATCGATGTGAACTGTAGTTTTTGTTGTGTATGTGCATTTATTCTGTCATTGCCCATTTGTAAAATATTTCTGGTGAAAGTTTTAATTTTGTTACTGAAAATATTGCTGAAAATATTTTTAGTTTGGAAAAATGTGGTATTTGGTTTCCCGGAAAACACTTTACACGATTAATCTTATTACATTGGATAATGTCAAATCCATAAAAATAAGTTTTCAGGTAAGACACCTGTCTGTATCACCTTCAGCAAGGAGTTTACATAATATACTGAGTCAATTCAACACTACACAAGACATAAATCAATCAAAACAGCTTGCAGTTTTAAAAATCTTCATATAGTTTATACCTCAGTTCACTGAAAACCATGTAGTAATCCCTACTGACCTAAATGTACATGCAGCAACAGATTCTGTCATTGTCTCCTTTAACTCATTAAAATCTACTGGTGTGTGTGTGTGTGTGCACAATTAGGCAAAGCTAAGGAGAAGATGTGGAACTGGAGCTTTGTGTATGTGCTACTGTGTTCTCCTGCTATTGCTGAATGCACAGTAGATTATTATTCCATGTATTCATATTCAGTGGGACAAACTGGTTCCTAGTCTGCTTTCATACTCAGATGTTTGAGCAATATGGACCCAGACCACTGAAAGCTCATTATAGATTGTTTGCTATGAAAAAGTTTCATAGTTTAATTTATGGTAGTGAATGATTCAATCCATTAAAAGCCATAAACTCTTTCTACAGAGACCAGAAATCTTAAAGGCACCATGTTTAGAACTTGAACACATTTGAGCACAAACATGGTGAAGACCAGACAGCAGAAAGGAGGCAAGAGGATCGATTTAAAGTGAAAAATAGCGAGCTTTATTTACATGGAAGCAGACAATGACACAGAAAATATTTACAATATTTTCTATTGGGGGGTATAGACAAATAAATAAAGTTACAGTAAACAGTATTAAGGCCCACACTTCATTTTTCCCCTTGAGGTCCACTTTTGTGTGGTTTAATGTAACAAAACAATAGTTGTTCGTTTGGTCACCCAAATCTTTTCCATAAAAATAAAACAAACCACGTCCAGCTGTTCATAAAGGAGGCACTTTTTTTGCAGATGTGTTTAGGACCCCTGATGACCATCTTCTCTGTATCTAATTTGCAGACTTAATGTGTTCATTGAAAAGAAAATCCACAGGTCCGTACAACATTCTAAAAGACATGTCCTCTCATTAACCTTTTTTTAAATACCACAGCAGTCCAACAGGCTTACAGGTCCGATGAGACGACAAATGAACATCTTTGTTGACGTCTCAAACTGAAGCCCATGAGACTGGAAACCACAAGGTAAGTTTTATAACAATTTACAAAAACAAATCTGGGTGACTTACAGCATTCATAATCAATTGTAGCATTACAGCCTCAGTCCTACAGTATGTTGGATGACTGACATTGTGTGGGGCCTTTACAGTACTGATTCATTTTTTAAAAAATAAAAAAAGCCATCCGCTGTTAAAGGCACAAAAAAAAAAAATAAAACGAGCACATAATGCAGTGATAGGGTGAGAAAGAAAAGATAAGCATGAATTCAGGAAGTGTTGGTGAATTGATTTTACAAACTAATTTAAATTCATAACCTCTATCAAGATTTTCAGAAAGAATACTGATTGTATTCTGTGGAATGTCAAAGGCACTACATCTGCATTCTTACTGCACCAAGTTTGCTACATTTGGGCCACATCGCTTAGAGTCAACTCAATTTGTTTCATCACACAAACAAGTCAATTAACTAATGTGAAGTAAATTTTTATTTTACACACACGTGACAATTTGCAAGAATCTAACTTTGTTAGAATTTTTTTCCATATCAAAAATAATGTTATAGAGAAAAGGAATTATTTTTTTAAAAGTGCTGATGTTCCTCCAGGGAACCAGAAGATAAAAGAAAGGTTCAGCCTGAGTACTGTGCAGAAGGAATATCTGGAGGTTTCCGGAGGGGTGGGAAGTGGGGGGGTGGGCGCACCAACTTGTATTATTCAGGGACTCATCATAATATAAACCGCACCAAGTCAAGATTCTGAACACACAAACCAAAATCTGTCAATTAACATGATGGCTTTTAAAAGGCACTGCAATACAGAAGCCATCTTTCTAGACAATTCTATTGACATTATTTTTACATTACATTCATTTGTCAGATGCTTTTGGCCAAAGCGACTTACGATACGAGGAAACTCTCAAGTTCCAGGACGGTGTTGGAACCAGAGGAGAGTTCTAAGTGCTAAAATCTTTATGTAGGATTAAATTATTTAAAATATTGCCCAAAAGTTAAAATAATCCATATTCTAACTTCCCAGTGTGTTTCCTTTGATGGGTTTCATAAGGTGGATTAACATTGAAATTTTACATAAATGCTTAGACAACAGTACAGAAAAAAAAAAAAAAAGACAAAGGAATTTACACATAGATGGAAGAGAATGAAACGTCACATGACTTGCTCAATAATTTGGTTCAGACATGTAGGGTCTCACTTGCGTCCTGAAAATCATGTGGATCCTACAAGACATCTTCAAGTTTGCTCTTCGTTTAGGCAGTGAAAACATTGCATACTCAGATCAATCTGCCTGTATCAGGAAAAAAAAAAAAAAGTTTTAAAAACATTATGCTTGAAATTAGTCATCTGATATCTGCTTCAACCAAAATCCATAATATCAAAGCTTTAAATACTTTTAGTAATATTAAATTTGTTTACCAATTCAGTTTACAAATTACCAAGTATGCCACTAACCAAGAGGGTCTTCAATAAACAGCCATATGAAAACGTGGACTACACAACTTATGTAATAAGTTTAGTGTTCCATACATTTATGTTCAACTACTAAATGAATTTACATTAAAACACATAATAGAATTACATGGGACGTTTTATTTAATAGCATTTGTGTTTTCCAAACGAGCCATCTAAAGGAGAACAGATGAGTCATAGTTCAATTTAACACCACTCACACAGTTTGCAGAGTTGCTGCTCATCATGTATGAATGGCTCCTGTGGTGCATACGCTTTTTACTTATAGCATTGTAACATCAGCTTAAGACTACTTCAGGTGTATATACACGTGTGGTAATTACCCACAGTTCTTGGAAGGTGAAACCAATCTGTCTGTAAGAAGTTTTCACCTTTTTTTTTTTTTTCCTTCTTGTGGTTAACGCAACAGACTAGATTAAGTCGATTGGTAGTCAGAGATTGCTACTGAGCCCAGCCTGAGTGTGTAGATACTCTTCTTGTGTACTAATTTGCTACGTCGCTCAGAGAATACTTATTGCTGACTGGGGATGCACCATGAAATCAATCATATCAGCATCAGCAGAGTCTTCAAATTGACAGAGTCTGTATTGTCCGCAGGAAAAACAGAACATTTGATCAAAACTGGGAGTTGTATTGCCTTTTAACCCCCCACAAATAAATGCTATATTTCTCTGTGGTTCTAATTCAGGTAGATATTTCATTAATGCATATACTGGTATGAATAAACCTGTAAATGAAAAAAAATTGTACTGGCCCAGAATTCCCATACTGGTGTTTTCTTACAGCTACTACTGATTTTACATTCTCAAAACACTGGTGAGCCAGTGGTGAACATGTGACTTGGTGTGTCAGATGTGGGATTCAATTCACTCTGCCCAAGTCTGATGTGTTCAAACTACACCCTTTAATAGAAACTGACCTAACATCACACTGCTCTGGTTCAAACAACAGAGTATACAAAATATACAGTTATTCTGGATCACAAACTCACATTAAGAACTCATCATGGTATGATAATAGTTTGACACCTGCTGACCTCCAAAGTCTCCTTGTTAAGAGGTAATTATACGACTTAAAAAAAACAAATAAAAAATGAAGCCTAGGAAAACACTTCACTATTTAAGATGAAACATGAACCACAAAACTTTAGATTCAAATATCTAAGATTAAATAAAGGATAAACTAGAAGTCTTTAAACTTTTGTTTGGTTCTGTAACTCTCCAGGAGTAGTGTGAGGTGTGAAGTAGTCACAACTAAATGCAAAAACTGTAGAAGATCAGCACCTGAATAGTTATTTGCAACATGACCAAATACCACTCAGATAAGGATTATAACAATAATAAAACTTGCCTGAGTATCTGCCCAAGGATATACTGGGATTGGTCGATAAGGGTAAGGAATGTGGTAAAAAAGCATATCCCCATCTACAACCCTCCAGGGCTGAACAGACACTTGGCTAGGAGAGGTTTCTTCCACAGACAGTTTTACGTCACGGTCCACTGTTGATACATGGGCGTACAGTAAGTAAAGAACACATGAACAAAGGCACAATAAAAAAGTACAGTATATAAATACTATATGATTTTTGTAGTAGACCCCCTATTTCCTCACGTGCCACCTACCAATTAAAATCTCCAGTCACATAATGCAAGACACTGATGATAATAGTATGAACTATAGCTGGGAAACGTCATTATTTATCGTTATCAAGACATCACATAACGATATGCCTTTGAGTACATCATGATATCGTCAGTGTCGTGTATTGTGATTTGATTTTTACTGCATCGCCCACTTCAACTAGCAACAGTGGTAAAATAGAAACAGGAAATTTTTCAAATGTGCTGACCTGCCTCATACCAACCACAACATCTGAAGACACTGCAGCGAGGGACCACTGCAGTGAGAGATCGTAAAACATAAGTGACCGCACCTGTGGCGAAAAACGTTAAGATTATTAATGACTGACGCACTTAAGCTGCTGTGGATATACCGCTATACCTCTTCACAGTATTTACATAGTAGACAAAGTAAACTCTCATTAGCAAATGCAGGACTCCTACGAAGTCGGAATGAGTTTCAAAGAAACACTGCAAACTACAATGACCAAAGTCAGTTACTAATATTTACAATACAATAACACTTCAGCTTGAGCTGATGAACTACAAAACAATTATAAACAGCAAAAAAGAAACATTGCATCTGGAACACTGCCACCCTGCAGAGATTATTTATCAGGTCGATGCAGTGTCACATTACAGTATAGTTTAAACTCTTCAAAGACTTAGATCTCCAGGTACGAAAATTTGAAGCATGACACACAAACTCAAATGCTACTATACACTGTGAGAGTCAGGAAAAAAAAAAAAAAAAGAACAACTTTACTAATGGAACTTGCCTACACATCTATCCAGGTATTTGTTGCAGGTTATGATCGCATTCTGATCCTCATCTTCATTCACACTCCAGGGCTGGACAACACCTGGAGAAGGAGAGGTTTCCTCCACAGAGTGTTTCACACCATGATTCTCTGTTAATACATTGGAGATACAGTGAAAACCAGCTGAGTGTAATTCAATACTAAATGGAAGCCATAACTGTCCCTCAGAATACTCGAATACCATTATGGTACAATGCCATCATAAAAATATCAGGGGGTAGGCCAGTAAGATAAGTATAAGATATTTATAGGTTTCAATCAATCAATCATTTTTCCAAAACAGCTGCAGCCTGATCTCCCAATTCCTGGAGTGTCCTGCTGTGACCACCAAAGTGTGAGGGTATGTATCTTGTAACGCTTCTAAATTAACATATTTGTCTATGGCTCTCGCCAAAACCTGTCCAACCTTACATACAGCCTTAAGTGAAGATACAGATCAGCTTTTGAACTGCTGCTTGCAAGTAAGGATGCCAGCAAAGGTGCTCCAATGTCTGACTTTTGGTCGCTTATACATAACATCCTCCTGACCTATGGTAGAAGGATGAGGTAATACAACATCCCTGACCTTTACCATGACCCGTGAAGCTGTTCCAGCATCAAAAACAACAATGAAAATAAAAATACGACTAATACTTCAACTGTCCCAACATGAAAGCAGCATATAATGTGTTTTATCATATTCACTGTGAACATGACATGCCTCTCCGAACTACAGAAATGTTTTCTTTATTGGTAGCCTTTGTGAAGTGAAAACACATCTGTGACGCTGATTTCTGCTACTACAAAGTTCTGGTTCAGAAAGTCGTGGACCTACTTTCAGTTCTGGAAGCTCACCCTTACACCACAGTTGCAACATAAAGTAAATCAACAAATTAGCAAGTCAAGTTCTTGCTTCTTGGACTAATTCGTGTGTTAAAAAGGAAAAAAATACGGACTACACGACTACTGTACATTGTATCCTCCAAGCATAGATGTTACTGTGAGTGATCAGTAGTCTCAACAGTCATAGTTTTGTAAAAATAAAAAATAAAAAAAAATAAAAACTGTTTAAAAACGTCAATCATATTGCCACCTTTACTCTATAGTCAAACCGATTGGAAACTCCAGATCCACAGCTGGTCCCCGGTCTAAACAGGGATTGGCTCTGTGGTCCCAGGTCTAAACAGAGCTTAGTGTGCTGGAGTGGTGCATCCAATGAGTCTCGACAGTAACGCTAGTTTTCAGACTACGGTGTTTCGGTATCCGGAGCCCTGTCTGTAGGTCTTTGTCAATATGAACAAGAGTAAGGACTCTAAGCCAAGTTTTTACTGTGGTCCCGCGTGTTTCTCAAGTGTCTCTGAACTGCTAGACATTTTTAAGACATGAAGATTTGTTGGGGTTGACGCAGCTTAGCTGAGAGCTAACAGCTTGCACACACGCAATTGACTTCACAAAAAGTAAACAATAACAACAACAACAGCAAGCCAAAATGCAAGAAAATTTAACTTTCTATCAACATATTCCTTACCTCTAAAATTAGGCATCATAGTGTAAGCTTATTGTAGCTGACGATTGTAAAGCGGGTTCTCCCGCGACAGGTTTCGAGTCGAGTGTATGCGCGCACACTGAGTGGCTCTGGACCACAGGCGGCACGTGACGTCAACATTACCCTCAACATTTTTGTTGCACAGCTTACAATTAAGACAAGCAAATAAAACTAAAAGAAAAATAAATAAATGACCTCTGTTAAAATAATACAATGCAATGAGGTTTTTCTACAGAAAGGTGTAGGCATAACTGCAATCGAATAATGCTAAAACTACGTGTTTTGTAAAATCCTAGTTTATGGATCATCTATCTGTATCTATATTTATATACACATATATAAGTAATGCGGTGGACATATAGAAGGGCACGTTTCATTCAGTCATTACAGCATAGGAATTGCCGGGGATCTATGGGGTACACATAATACGGTAATTAAGGTATAGTATGCAGGCGCATTCACAGTCTTCGTTTTCCCCCTTGGTGTAAAAATTGAGCCAACGTGCATGCCGAAACAATTGAGTTGGCACGGATGTCAGCTTTAGTGGAGGTGTGTAGTTCCAAAGTCTGTCTCCATTAATGGGTGGTCATCAAAACTACTGCAGACGCAATATTTGGTTAGTCTGCAACCTACATGCCCTAACTTGAATGATCAATTGTGGCCAGAGGCTCCAAAAAATTGGTCGGTTTAAACCGCGACTGGTGTATGCAGGATGGCTCATATGTTGAGTGTGATTAGTCACTGTTTTCCCAGAGCTTAATTTATCTGTTCTAGGTAAAACACCTAAACTGAAGTGTGGTGTAAGAACTATTGAATGCAGTAGATTGGCGTGAAGTTGTCCTGAAAACACAAATGCGGTGCAGTGCATTGGTATTATGTGGTATTGGAGTTGTGTGTGTCTATGAAGTCATAGCGAACATCGGGACACTAAATGTATATAGAGAGGGACACTTGGAAATTAGCTTTTCTTTTTTTCCTTCCCCACTAGTTATCCCCACAATAAAAGATGGGATCTCCTAACCATTAACAAATTTATTTATTTATATATATATATATATATATATATATATATATATACACATATACATATACATATACATATATATAAAACGTGTTACTTTGCTTTGTAAAACTCGATACTGTATTAGAGCTTAAGTAAAAAAAACACGTACAAACAGGTTTGGAGAGAAGCTCCACCGTGAGTGTCGCTAGATCTGCCCTGACGGAGCGGGTGGGCTGAATTGAGTGATAGATCCCGCCCCATCCAACAACCAAGACTGGCAAATAAAATGAAAAAACTAAATGAAAAGAAAAATACCAAGTCTGTTGAAATAATACAATGTTTTTCTGCAAAGAGGAGTAGGCATAATTGCAACCGAATAACGCTAAAACTATGGACCATGTAAAATCCTAGTTGAGGATTTACCTCCCACACACATAAAGATACAGCAGCTGACATGTATTGTACTTTTGCTTAAACGCCCAATGATGTTAAGACTACCAAAAACGCACCTGTGGACGAAAACTATTAGAAAAGAGCTGTCAGGGGAAGGCTGTAAAACGTATGGTGTGTCTATATTAAAAACATACTCATACAGTAATTCTAGCAGCTGTTATAAACACAATGTGCTCACCGTATTCCAGCGCCAGACATTTCTTTCTCGCTCCTCTTCAATGAACTTCTGGACGAGTCAAATAAACGCTGTTCCAGCACAGCTCATATTGCAAGTTTATACTCACCAGTGTAGATCTAAAGTTAAAAACACACAAAGAGGCAAATTTTAACCCCATCTAACTCTGCACGCCTCAGGAAAGATACGACCACGTGGTGCAGATTTCCCGCGCTAATGACGCAAAAAGGGGCGGGGCTAGTAATACAGTAAATACTGTGACTGAAAACAGTGTTTTGACATACTGTATTCTAGTAGCTGTTTAATGTATCAACTGATATAAACTAAAAACCAGTAAAAAATTCACTGCTCGGTTTAAGATGTTGCTTTTCTTTTTTGTAAAAAACAATATCACAGTCGAATTCATCCATAATCAACAGTCGGAATGCATTTTCAGTGAAATGTCTTTTCTCTCATTAAGGCAACGCTGCTGTTTAAAATCTCGATCACCCACAGGCCATAAACATGAACATATAGAGCAGAACAAGCCGTACTCTTTTATTTTAAGTCATACATTAAATCAAAATACAAGAATCATGCACAATCACCAGACTTTCCACACTCTGCGTCCTTCACAGTTCCCTTCAACAGAGTTAACAATGTTTTCAAATTGAGAGTGAAAGTAGAGTAAATGTAAAAATTACGTAAAATGATCTATTTTATGATTTAAAAATGAAAGATTTTTGTTAAACTCTCAAATTACATTAATGACCACACACACGTGCGCACACACGCTCACTCACACACATAGTGTGGGTAACAACGACAGTTTTCCATAATAGATCAAAATAAATATTGAGCAGTAGAAACAACAATAAATCATTTTTATAAAAAGGATGCCAAAAAGGTAATGAAAGTAAAATGTCATTTTTATCCTTGTCCGGTAACATTCTGTTATACAGATTACCAGCAATAAGTATGACAGAAGAGCATGAATGGTCATGTAAAATCATTTATTGGTATTATGTGTTTTAGGTTCTCTAAGAGCAGTTGTGAACAGGTATTTGTCCCAATCCTTCATCAATAAGGTCAAATATCTAAACCAAACTTCCCTATCAGACAGGACACACTCCACAGTGCAAACATGCTCTAAAAGATACACCTGGGTGGAATATACCCACCGTACAAACAGAAAAACGGAGGAGAAAAATTTAGGTATAGAAAATAGAAATCCTCCCAAGAATTTGGCTGCAACTGCAAAAATTTGGATTTTTGCAGTACTGGTGTGGCCACTTTGGAGCAAAATAAATAGATTTAATTTACTGAAATGTATATACATTTAACCTGAAACATTTTAGACAAACCAGATTCTTAAAGGCAAAACTATTTTGCTTGGTTTGTTGATCAAAGAACCTCTTTGATCCATTTTTTGAGCTAAACTACACTGAAAGTTTACCTCACTCCTGACCCTTGCTGCCTCAGACATAAACTGACTTTGTGGTCAGAGATAGATTCTGTTCTTTACCACTTTCATCGGAAAGGCACACAACAGTTAAACGGGGAGTTTCTTGGTCGACTTCCTCACAGACGTGTGTTGGCTTGTTTGGAGGAAGAGCTTACAGGCTTATAATGTGCAAGCTGTGCCATGGACATTTAACACTTTAATGCATTTTTTGCTGCCAACTTTTGTGTCAGAAATAAAAAAAACATGCAAAACAAATCTGTCCACCTCCCACCTCTGTGTTTCCTGGCATACCCAGGTGTAGAATCTGTAAGCTCCAGCATGTGTATTTTCATACATATTTATGCAGAATGACCCTATCCATACAGAAAAAAAAACAAAAAAATAACGTGTGTAGTGCAGAACACGGTCAGTTCCCCTTGTTCATAAATATTCAAAAAAGGTGTCTACATTTCTTGATGAACTTAACGAAACGTTCCAGAGATATGCAACAGTTTAAGCTGTTACAAAGCAAAAAAAAACTCAAGTCAGATCAACCTGTAAGTTAAAGATCTGTTGGAAAAGTATCTCCTGGCCGTCAGAGATACAAAGTAGGTTCAGTGAACACAGCCTGACCACAGAAATGGGCGAGTGTAAAAAGTCCTGGCTGCCCAGAGGAGCAAGACTTTCTGGTCACTGTATGGCAGAGATGCACTTCCTTCTTGTAAAGCCACGGATGTTTAACTCTTTGATGCATTTTTGCTGTCAAGTTTTGTGTCAGAAGTAAAAAAACAAGCAAAATAAATGTCCACCTCCAACTATGTGTGAGGTACACATGTTTATTGCTTTTTAAGAGAACGGGCACTGTATTATGAATCTCTCAGATTCGTGAGTAAGGAAGCAACAAGGAGATTACTGGATGTTATTAATGCCTTAACATTGTTGGAGAGGATCTTTTAGCAATTCATTTAATAATTAGTGTGACTGTCGAAGCAATCTCTCTATTGTTCTTAAGTTTCATTATTATTAGAAGTAAGAGTAGTAGCACTATAACATAATTCGGAGCCGCTCCTCCTCTGAGGCCAAGTTATTGGCAAAATTTGGTGCGTGGTTTATAAAAGGGCTGCTAGTTAGCCAGCATGCTGCAAGCCAGGTCAGTTACCCGCTTGAGACAGTATATGTTCTGACTGACAAAAGTGTCTGAATGACAGCAAAGTGTGGATGGGTGACAGGAAGCCAGTCATTTTTATACTGAACAGATATTTCTTTCTCTGAGTCACTGAGCTGTTTGTCTCCACGCCCACACATCGTGTAGCACTCCTGAAACGTCATTGGCAGTGTAAGTCAGAAATAAGCTGCCGTGACCGCTGTGGTGCAATCACACTTCGCATTTTCTCGCGGAAAGGCATTCTGGTTGATTGTATTCTTATTATTTTTTCTCGTTTAAAAGGTATATTTACTTTGAGCGCTCCGTTTATGTAAGAACTCGTATATGATATACCACTTGTTATTTATTGTTGTATAATCTCTTCATTAATAATACTACTAATAATAATCAGTATCTTGCTTGTTTAATGTAACGTCTGCACTCCATAGATAATGATAAATGAAATCCACTACACGAGCTAATGGGGCACATACTACTCAGTAACATAGTATTTTAATATTTTAGAGCAGAACAACCAGCAAGTCAGACATAGGTACATACACACACATACACACAACAGCAGACCTTAATTTCTGCTCAAACACAAACCCACATGATGGTGCAGCTGTGCAGCTGAATCAAAGACACCATTCCCATGCCAAAGAGGTAGACAGACTACTGTATACAACAACATTAAAGGCACAAACCATTTATTGAAATGCTGTTCATCTTGATCTTTAAGTTTTCCGTTCATCTTCCACTCACTTTCTACATTGTAACATTACGATTATGCAAGAACTAGAACGTCTTAAATAAAAATGTAAATATGTACACATTTGATTAAAGTAATAAAAGAACTGTGTTGGACATTTAAGTTTTATTAAAAGTTTTGTAATACTATTTAAATGTTTTTGTCGGTGCAAATACACCCAGAAATAGTAAGTAAGTGTTTTTGCACTTGCACAGTTGCCATTTGGACCTATGTGCATTGTTATATAGGATAAGTGTAAGTGAAAAGTAGAGGGAGTTTGCTATAAGCAGCTGAGTGGAAAAGTAGTTATCATCTGCGTTCTTGTGGAAAAAAATCCAGTCAGATTAAAGTTACAGTAATTTAGCTTTTTAATTAAATGAGTTATTAAAATGCACCAAAAATGATTTATTCTTAGTTATTTTACCCTATGATTAACTGTGATATGTGTAAATGTTTTTAGTTTGTTTTATCACAGTATAAGTATATGTATTGCGTGCGTGAGGCAAATTGAGCAACTGGGGAACTGATACAGGGAGAGAGATCCTAAACAAGATTCAAACTGGCTTCCTTAGAATTACAGAACTACTGAACATATTTATACCCCACACACCCTAATCAATAAACACGTGCAAAGAGTGTTCGCCAGTTTTGTTAAGTTCAGAAGCAACTGGATCCGCAGGAGATGATGCAGTAACTCATGCAGAATGTCCCTAAATAAATAGGAAAACATTTTTTTACAGAGCCGAAACCTGAACCCTGAAAACAGTTTTACACAATATTTATATCAAACACACTGAGAGGAATTATGTGGAACATGGCAAAATTGTAATTTAAAAAAACTAGATTGCCCCGGGCCCTGTTGGAGGAGTATCTCTTGACCATCAGAAATACAAAGCAGGCTCACTGACCACAGACTGGCCACAGAAATGGGCAAGTATAAAAAGTCCTGTCTGCCCAGAAGTGGAAGGCTTTCCGGTCACTGTATGACAGAGATGGACTTCCTTCTTCACAGTGTAAGGCTCAAACTCACTGCTAAATGTGCACCAGCATGTCACAGTCAGACTGTCAACACCTCCACACCTCAACCCAACTTACCCCCACAACACCACACAAATAACAAATGCACATTTAGAATTTTACTACACATTATTACTGTACTTATAACAGATCAAATTATATGCAGACTTTCTTTTATTTTTTAATGTAGTCCTAAGGAACAGTTCTACAGGCTTCCCAAAGCACTTTTAAAGGCTCTCGTTTTCAGTCTAGTCCCTGTGCATGACCAGTTTCAGAGGAATGGGATTTTTTTGTTAAACTGTAAAATGACCTATGAATAATTCAAGAATAACAAAGCCATCTAACTTAAGTCCTGAATCAGTGAAGAAACAGGGACAGATAATTCCAGATGACTGGTGATTAGTATAAACAAGACAGCATGAAATAATAGTAATTTTGCACCAACAAAGAAAAATATAAAGAAATACAGGTGGCTACTGTATGTGGCTACTCCACAATAGGTTCAGTTTTATTGAAAGACAGATAGATTTTTTTTTTAAAGTACTACAAGAAATAGAAAAAGTAGAAAGTAAGTACAGAAGCAAGAAAATAACATTATTAAAAGATAGTTTAGCATTTACAAGTATTAATAGGATGTCTGGTGCAACTGTCACACGGTGGCCGGTGAGAAAGGAGGCGAATGAGGCACAAGCGCAGAGGGACATGATGAGATACTAATTTATTTACACAAGACTGTACAAAGAGAAAATAAACGATACGAATATTGTAGAAAGATAGATGATAGTGAGTAGAGAAGAGAGAAGCCTCACGATAGGTATGTCTCCATATCTAACCCCACCATGTGACCCATATTTAAACCCCTATTGCACCAATGAGAATAAAGAGTTAATCAGTAGATTGATCAGATTCAGGTGCCCTTCTGCGCTGCTCGGTAATGAGTCCTATACCGAGCAGAAGGGCGTCAGCAGTTCCGGTCTCTGTCTCCCCCTAGTGGTCCTGACCCGGAACTGTGACAGAATGCCCCCCTTCCCCAGTGCCGCGCCGAGGCACGTAAAGGGGAACCTCCCAGTCCGGCCAACAAGGACAGAGGGGAGGACAAAAGAGGCAGAGACGGAGGAGGAGGAGGAGGAGGAGGAGGAGGCAGAAGTGTCCGTCTGACAAAAGAGGACAGGTGAGGAACTGCGGAACCAGGAAAGGGTCTGATGCGAGAGTCCATAAGGCCAGCCAGGGCAGTGTAGGAAACCAGGCTCGGGCAGGGGACCAGAACCGGAGTCGAGGAGACCGGCCCGGAGTCCGGAGTTGGGGGGACCCGGAGGCCGAGGCTGGTTCCGGAGTTGAGGGGACCGGCGCGGGAGCCGGCAGAGAGTTGAGGATCGAGAAGTCCAGTGTGGGACCTGGCAGAGAGTTGAGGGTCGAGGAGACCGGCGCTGGAGCCGGTAGAGAGTCGAGGGTCGAGGAGACCGGCGCTGGAGCCGGTAGAGAGTCGAGGGTCGAGGAGACCAGCGTGGGAGCCGGTAGAGAGTCGAGGGTCGAGGAGACCGGCGCAGAAGCCGGTAGAGAGAGAGGATCGAGGAGTCTGATGCTGAACCTTGGGTGCGAGAAGTCGGCGCTGGACCTTGGACGCAGGGTGCAGGCGCTGGACCTTGGATGCGGAGTGCAGGCGCTGGACCTTGGACGCGGAGTGCAGGCGCTGAACCTTGGACGTGGAGTGCAGGCGCTGGATCTTGGACGCGGGGTGCAGGCGTTGGACCTTGGACGATAGGAGTAGAAGTCGAGTCTTTAGAGTCTAGAGCAGAAGCTTGACCTTGAGTGACTGGAACAGGGACCGAACCTTGAATGTCTGGAGCTGGAGCTTGACCTTGAGTGACGGACGTAGGGGTTAGACCTTGGGTGACTGAAGCAGGAGCTTGACCTTGAGCGACTGGAACAGGGGATGGACTTTGAGCGACTGGAACAGGGGATGGACCTTGAGCGACTGGAACAGGGACTGGACCTTGAGCGACTGGAACAGGGACTGGACCTTGAGCGACTGGAACAGGGACTGGACTTTGAGCGACTGGAACAGGAGCTGGACCTTGAGCGACTGGAACAGGAGCTGGACATTGAGCGGCTGGAACAGGGACTGGACCTTGAGCGACTGGAACAGGAGCTGGACCTTGAGCGACTGGAACAGGGACCGAACCTTGAATGTCTGGAGCTGGAGCTTGACCTTGAGTGACGGACGTAGGGGTTAGACCTT